>CAUYQV010147288.1:0-45737 GCA_963574575.1 Galagoides demidoff
CCTGGAGAGGACACTGTTTTTTCAGTTTGCAGGAAGTCACCCTATAAGCAGGTAAACTCCCTCAGTCCCTTGCTAATTACAGCCAATGAGAGGAAGTAAAAATCTGGTGTCATAGCTCAGCCGTGCCTTGTTACACTGCAGCTTCCTCCTCTGTGCTTTTGCCAATACTGTTCCCTCTGCCCTTCCTCTCTTCCACCTAAAGCTAACCACTGTTCAACTTTCAAAATTCAGTTCTATCGTCTTGAAAAGGTCTTCAATTAACCTGACTCTAGTTGGTTGCCTTTTCTGCGCTTCTGTACAGCATAGCTCCAATTGTTCTGCTGCTACTTTTTTTTTTTGAGACAGAGTCTCACTTTGTCACCCTAGGTAGAGTGCCCTGGAGTCACAGCTCATAGCACCCTCAAACTCTTGGGTTTAAGGGATCCTCTTGCCTCAGCCTCCCTAGTACTGAGACTACAGGTGCCCACCACGGCACCCAGCTATTATTTTAGAGAAGAGATCTCACTATTGCTCAGGCTGGTCTTGAACTTCTGAGCTCAGGCAATCCACCTGCCTCAGGACCTCCACGAGTCTGAAGCTTACTGACATAAGCCCCCCATGCCTGGCCTACTGCTACAGTTTTTGAAGTGTATTTCTTCTCCATGGACTGCAGCATAAAGACTGTGCCTTGTTTATATTAGTATCATGTAGAATGCTCAGTAGATTGCATATATATACTTTTTTCTTTTTTTGAGGAAGAGTGCTGGGGGAGGTGGAAACAAGAGCTTTTCTGATTTGCTTAGAGAGTTTAAAACTACCATTTTAATGTTCCATTGTTTTCAGACTATAGATAATGGAAAAGTAAGTCAGAGATTTTAGCCAAAAGTTGCTGAAAACAGTGCTGGGGTAGAATGAGATAAGGAGAGCCCCAGCAGGGCCCTTGCATTCTTCCCATTGTTCCTCTCTTCACTCCTGCCTTTTCTCTCTTCCCTACTTCCCTCCCTCCCTGCCCACACTAACAGTGTTCCTAAGTTATACAGAGCAGCCACTGCAGCTCCTAACTGCGTGTGTTTGCTGTGTAGCTTACATTAAAAGATATCTTTCCCAAGTATTGTAATTTGATTTGAAAAATTTAACAAGTGTAGAAAGGAACATTGACTTGGTGATGTCAAGATGCCCATCTCTAGCAAGGCATTCAATACACTCCGTTTTTAAAAATGCCCTTATTCGGCCTTGCACATGAGAATGAGAGCACTTGAGATTTCTCACTCCGGTTCATTTTAGTAAATAGAAACCCTGAGGAACTGGAAAGGTCTAAAGGACTGTGACTTAAACTAATTTTAATTAGGTGCATTGAACTTGATCAGACACTAAAATGCCATTGTTATTAATCAAAGTTATATGATTAGCAGTCTTGTATTCTTCGACTTTAGCATTACTTTTTAATTCCTAGTGGAACATTTTTAGAAACCTCTAAGAATACTGTTCTCTGCACAGAAAGACACACACACACACCAGTAATATGCTGAAGAAAATGGTTTCGCTTCCAGTGAAATGGCATATGAATTTTTTGTCATGTATATTCACAAATTTTCTTTGCATAGCCTGCAACAAAAAATAAAATACGCATGCTTTTTTGTTACCTTATTTAATTATAGTTATTTTCTCCCTGAAACGAGGTTTTTTTTTTCCTATTACAGGAGAATTTTAGACTTATTAATTGGTATCTATGTTTAAAAAAGTCCCCAGATCTTGTTATATAATGCCATCTCTCCTGAGGGCAATAAGTCATTTTGAAGAAAGTGAGCTGAAAATAATAGGTTTTCATGGGCTGTGATAATGATGACTGTATATCTGTATTCCAGTAGAGCAAAGCCACTTTCCTAGTGGTAAACAAAATGAGATGTGCATATATGTGGATGTTATCATAGGCTTTGAATATTAAATAAGGCAAAAAGAATCAAGTTAAAATTCAAGAAGGTCTTCTTATTATCTTTGTTGAATACCACTCCTGAAGGGATGGTGGGAAAATTTTATGCCCTAAAATATTTCTACATATTAATATTAGAGAATTAATAAACATTTTTATTTGTGGCCAGTACTTTTCTTCCAAGCCATATTTACACAACTTTCTTTATTTAATAAAACAATTTGCAAATATGGGTAATCTCATTTTAAAAATTATGATAACATATGAAATCTAAAACTTATGGCACCTACAAATTTCTTAGCAAACATAAAACAATAGTGACTCACGCCTTGGGAGGCCGAGGCAGATGGAGTGCCAGAGCAATCACGGGTTCAAGACTAGCCTGAGCCAGAGAGATACACCATCGCTAAAAAATAGCTGGACTTTGTGGCCGGTGCCTGTAGTCCCAGCTACTTGGGAGGCTGAGACAAGAGAATCACTTAAGCCCAAGAGTTTGAGGTTGCTGTGATCTGTGATGCCCCAGCACTCTACTGAGGGTGACAAAGTGAGACTCTGCCTTAGAAAAAAAAAGAAAAGGAAAAGAAAAGAAAATCATAATTGTGATGTTATTAAAGTAAATCAATAACTTTGCCTCATAATTGTGTTCTTAAAGTATCCTCAGTATGAAATACTAGATTTAAGCCATTTCTATTCCAAATGGTAGAGAGCCTTTTTCTGTAATGACTTCCATATCTGTGAGTAGATGAGCATGAAAGTTGGGTACTACTGAAAAAATATATTCCCTTACATTGCTTTTGATCCCCTTCAATTTTGACCCTTGCTAAAAGAGACTTTATTTTTGGTAAGATGATATAGATATCAGAGCTAGCCTTAGCACAAGACTTCAGATGCACTGTTAGTTTCTCAAATGTGGTTGAATGAGAAGACAGACCAGACTATAAATAGTCGCTGGCTATCAGGATGTATCTGT
The DNA here is from genome assembly GCA_963574575.1 of Galagoides demidoff. Classification (NCBI taxonomy): domain Eukaryota; kingdom Metazoa; phylum Chordata; class Mammalia; order Primates; family Galagidae; genus Galagoides; species Galagoides demidoff. The sequence goes on from CAUYQV010147288.1 coordinate 2,880, forward strand.
ACAAGTGTAACCTTAAGTTGCATTTTAAAACATAGCATTTGGGTCAAGGAATGGTTGATACTGTAAGTCAGGCGTCCTCAAACTACATCCCTCGGGTCACATGCAGCTCACCCAGGACATTTATCCAGCCTACCAGGTGTTTTTGCCGCTGCTGCCTGTCCTGCTTAGCAGCTGACTCATCCCAGGACCCACAGGCCAGCCCTCCAATGGTCTGAGGGACAGTGAACTGGCTCTCTGTTTAAAAAGTTTGAGGACCCCTGCTGTACGTTTTCCAAAGTCTTCTCTGATATGCCTTGTAAATAAATAAAATTCTGTTATTTCTCCCATAATACATAAACTAGATTTTGGTTATTAAAAAGAAAAAAAAAGACCCAAAATTTGCTAGTGTGAGTTGTGGGCACACTTCAGCACCCCCTTATGTCATGCTCCCTTGATCTGCAGACATGCATTCTCAGCCTTCCCTTTAGTAGAGAATCCTCAATGAAAATCTGCCTCTGAATGTGTATGCAAATACCTACAAACTGATTTTTAATTCAGCGATACCCACAATCCCCACCCAATTAATGAGAATCTTCTGAGTCACTATTTCTACTTCATAAATTCCGAACTCTCATTACTGAATTTCCTTCTGAGTCTGTTTCCTCCTAACAAGCTCTGGCTGCAACAACAACAAAAAAATGCAAATCTTACATATTTATAGAGAAAACAACCGAGTGGACTAGAGACATCTGATGTGTCCTACTACAGAGGCTCTCCAGCAGGGACCTGGATCCCTCCAGAGCACCAGCAGCAGATTTCTTATTATGCTTTGGTCTCGTCTTCAGTGCCAGTGACGAGGTTTTTTTTTTTTTTTTCCTGGCTGAAATCTAATTACTAGTGGGCTGGCAGGATTTCATCTTGGATCTATACTGTAGTTATAGGAAAACATTTTTAAAATCACGTTGCATTTGAGAAGAGGAAAGCTCCAAAGGAAAAGCCTGGGAGAGGTGGGGGGTGCAAAATACGTAAACATCGTCCCTGGTGAATTCCCCCTGAATACTCACTGACGACATTTCTTGCCTTAGGTGCGCAGAAGGCTATTTTGGACAACCTTCTGTACCTGGAGGATCGTGTCAGCCATGCCAATGCAATGACAACCTTGACTTCTCCATCCCTGGCAGCTGTGACAGCTTGTCTGGCGCCTGTCTGATATGTAAGCCGGGTACCACAGGCCAGTACTGTGAGCTCTGCGCTGATGGGTATTTTGGAGACGCAGTTGATGCAAAGAACTGTCAGCGTAAGTCCTGAACTATTGATGCCCCTGACAGGATTGATGCGTCATAGCTCAGAGTAGCTGATGAGTTTTGGAGTGGGGATTGAAGAGGAGGAAATTTGGTGTAACCCCTGGATGGCAGACACGCAGCACAGACACAGAGTCTGCATATTCTAAACTGTTTCTTTGTACTAATCGAGTAAATCCTTGGAAAATGGCTGCATTATCGAATCACTGGTTTTCAGATGACACACATGTTTCTGTTTACATGTGGCAGGAAGATTTTTAAATGAACTTGTTTATGTCAGTAACAGGAGGGAAGAATTTAGAAATTAGGTAGGCCCTATTTATCCTTTTTTGTTTATCTCAATTCTAATCATCGGCTTGAAATAAATTTATCAGCCCATATTGTTTCACTAGTAGCTGTCAGAAGGTGTTAATCAGTTACGCTTTCACAGGTGAATTTTACAGTCTCGTATTTCATAACAGGTGTAAAAATTCTGACAACATTTTCACACACTGGCGTTTGTAATTGTTAAGTGACTAGCCTCATTTTAATTTTATAATAGTCATTTTAGGATTATTCATAGAATGCTCTTTCTGTTGTACTTCCACAAAATTAGCCACTCTAAGGAATCATCCAGATTAGTACAGTCCATTTTCCCCTCATCTTCCTCTCCTTAGCTGTATTACTCAGTTTGGATAGAATTTACTAATCCTTTTTATTAGTGGTCAGGTAATATGCAAAGAGGTCTTGTTTTTAAAAGTCAAACGGAATATGAGTCAGTGTTAGTACATACTCAGCATCAGAGTCCTCTGCTGTCCCAATCTTTAGACAGAGCAGGTTGTAAGACAAGCTCAACAGTCTATTTCCAGTGAGATTATGATATAAGCAGATACTTCCAATTATTTATGTAGATCTCAGAGCCTGGAGAATTATAGAAATGGGAAGAAACACGGTCTATCTCTGCTGAAAGTACCAAAAACCCAATAGGGGATCCTATGTCAGTAAAAAATAGGTTTCATCACAGGTTTAAAAACTGATCATTTGTTGAATCAAAACCAAATTACTGTGTAGATCAATTGGCACCTATTAATATCAAGCTGATAATTTTTTAAGACAAAATTTCCAAAGCTCAGCGTGCCTTTAAACACTGTGGGTTTAGGGCATATGTATAAAATCATAGGGAGCGTAAGAAAAGCTTCCACTCAAGCAGATCTTCTGGAATCTGTATTTGTACGTGTGTGACCCTGGGAAAGATATTTGACCTCATAGAGACTCAGTTTCCCTGTCTACAAAAAGGGTCATGGCTTTTGTGTGGTTACTTTTGTGTGTGGGTGGGGGATTAAAGGATCTAGCACATGGAGGCTTCTCGTGAACTCTTGGGGCTTAGAGATGCCCCTACATGGCAGCTCCCCTGGGAGTAGAGTCACAGTTGTATCAGCCTAGTCTACGGTTACATTAATCATTCAATGATTTGCTTTCTGTGTTCCAAGAACCACTCCCCTTAAAGTTGAGGATATTGTTCCACTTCTTTTATTATAGTAAAGTAGGGATCTCGACATAAAATCTTAAATATATGAGTATATACATATGAATGTGGAAATAAAAACATTTGGCACCATTATCATGTTCCTCAGTATATGATGGCATTTAAAAGCATAAGAAACACATGTATTATCTATACTTACAATTTTTTCTTGAATACAATAGCTCTTCTACATATACCTTCAAGAAAAGGAAGTTCATGAAAAAAATTTTTTAGTTGCCTCTGTCTTTGTGAGAAATATACCACTTAAAAAACTCTCTCTTGCTATACCACACTTTTCCATTAAAATGGCACTTTTGCAAAATTTTATGTTGCTTTTGTCATGTTAAAGACAGTAATTAATAATAACACATTATTTATGATGAATTTAATTTCAGAGTCTTCGGTCTAAGAAAAAGTGACATCTAAATCTTAAATAATTTGAGATTTAAAAATTGTACATATAAGAACATAAGACACTTTCACGAAGAAATAAAAGTTCTATTAATATATACAATTCTAGTGTCCAAGTGAAAACGGATATTTAAAGAAAGTATTTTCTTCAGCCTTTTCTTGTCCTCCAGTTATAGACGATCCTTATCCTCTTGCCAGTTTCTCACCCTGCTGTCAAGTTAGCAGACACTGAAGACCAAACTTTGGTGAAGGATAAATGTAGTAGTTTTTAGAAAAGCAGTGAAAAGCAGTAGAATGTGGAGCGAGGTGAATCACAGACTAACAAGAGTAGATATTTTTAATATAAGTTGTGCTGAAGTCTGGGTATTTGGGGACATTGTACAAAATTTATCAAAACCATCTATAAATAGCCCAAATTTTCATGTCATCACGCCCTCACATTTTTATTCTGATGTCAGTGCAATTATATGGAACATTAAAAACATACTTGTAAAGAGTAAGCTATTAATTATTGTTCTATTTGTGAAAAAACACATTTAAGTTTTAGACTGATTTATTATACTTTTCAGAATAGTATCAGGCAAATTCATAACAATAAAAAAGCACAAAAGATTGCTTAAACCAATCACATATATTTTCTCTCTTTGGAGATAGTATAAAAATTAAAAAATAAAAGTTTTTTGACATTATAATGCTATATTCCTCTATCACACTTGAAAGTATTTTGTTACCACATATAGTTTTTTAATCTTAAAGGTCTCTACATTTATTTGACCCCAAGCTTATTTTTTGGATTTAACAACAACAACAAAAACCTAGCACAGAGTACATAATCATTAAATTGAAAAAAAAAATTAACTGAATGTTGTGTGATTCATAGCAACATTATACGTATAATTATTCCATGGCTTCTATCCTTTGTGATAATTTCTCAAACTTATTTTTGCCCTAGAGTCAATATCCAAGGGATTGCAATATTTTAAATGTTACCCCAATGTTTCTGTGATGATGTGAACCAGAATTGCACCTGAGCAGGGAACTCAAGTTCTGGACACACCTGTATGGCCCACTAAACATTTGTATAAGTTATGACTTCTTTGGATTTCTATGCATTCATTTTTGAGATTAGAATCATAATAACGACATACATATTTCAATAGAATATGATGAGCCAAGCACTGTGCTGAAGCGTTTATAGGAAGTATCTTTCCAGCTTTTAGAGTTCTATCAAATGTTAGCATCCCTGACAACATTTAGCAAATCAGAAAACATTCTTTCACTGTATTTAGACATCCATGTTACATGGGGGGGTATATTATTATTTAATAAGTCTCTTGTGACTGTTAGGAAGTTTTTCCTGGCCACACATCTATCTTCTCTTTCCAGCCTGTCGCTGTAATGCCAACGGCTCCTTCTCAGATATTTGCCACCCCCGGACGGGACAGTGTCAGTGCAGAGCTAACGTGCGGGGACAGCGGTGTGACGAGTGCAAGGTAAGAGCAGGAGAATTACTTTCTCCTTGAAAATTGTCACTGGCTTTCAGTGACATGTTTTGGACACTGTAGTATATTGAAAAAAGAGCTCAAGATTTTCTAATGCTATGGGCAAAACTACGGTGATTATTTTTTGTATCTAGAAAAAAAAAATCCTATATGTCAGCATTCTACCTTCTTTTGGCAATGAATTCGTATAATATTTGCTATAATGCAAATATTTTTAAAACAAATAGCATACAAATTTAGTCTTAATCTGTGGAGAGTAAAATGCTTTTTCCTTTGCTTTTGGAGGTTTGAAAGACTAAAATGTCACTCCTTTTGGTTTTGAGCCCATCTTTTAAAAGCTAGTTCCTCTGAGCACTCTATTTAACATTTTCAGTAGAGAAGCTAATCAATGGTTTTAGGCACGCTATTTTGCTAAAAGAAAATATTCCATTAAAACACAGTATGTTGCTCCCAGTCCCTGACCAAATCAACTGCTCCGTCTTCAGTGCGGCCAGCACATGGACGTTCCTCCGTGATAGCGTCTTGAATTTGCTCTGGCTCTTTCACACAAATACGTTCATCATAAAGAGCGTTAAGCAGAAGCAGGCATCTCTCAGATGTCAAACTGGCCTTTCTATAGGTAGTTTGAAAATATCATCTCCCGTTCTTGTATAATATTGTATGCTCTGTTTTGTTTCCATTTTATTTACCTGTTGGCTTTTAAAGCCCACTATGTGGTGGGACCCAGAGAAGCAGTTCTGTGCACTCTGTGACTGCGATCCCCACGGCTCTGTGTCACCGCAGTGTGATATGACAGGAAGATGTGTCTGTAAATCAGGCTTCGTAGGGAAGCAGTGCAACCTCGGCCGGCAGGTGCACCGGCAGCAGGAGCAGCCTCGGACAGCGCAGCGGCTGCGGGGGTCTCGCCAGAGGTGGGGCATCGGCAGCTCCAGCGGGTGCCCTCGGGGAGCCTATCGGGCCCCAGCTCCGGTAATCCCCGAGGCGCTGCATGGCTGTGCGTCCGCATGTTGTGTGCCGCGTGCTGCTGCTCAAGTTCCCTGGTGGCATTTTAGGAAATAACAGTTGCTAAGCGTGTAAATTGCAAATGCAGAAATCAGGCAATTGCTAATTGAACCTTTGCCGTTTATAGAAATTATTATCCATATGCTTGATAAAGTATATTTAAGTTCGTAGGTTCATAAAAGTTTGAGTTAACCGTGAATATGTGGGAGTCAAATAAAAATTTTTTGGTGAGAACCTGTAATCTTAGAAGTGAACAGGACCTCAGGCATCACGGGGATAGTACTCACGTTATGAATGAACAAACAAAGAGAAATCTAGCAAAGTCTCTGGCGAAGAAACAACCCAACAACAACAAACACACACAACCAAAAAAACGTCAGCCCATTTCTCTGATCATGACATTTCATCATAATTGAGAATTTTGTTAATTTCCACATCACAATTGTGCTTATGTGTACAACAAACATAAGAAACATTGTCAGGCACTATAAATGCAGAACTAATACTAAATGAGAAAGGTTGTTTTCAATTACAAAAATAAGGTCCCCTATCTCTAGACCACACAAAACAAATGCGGGGTGGGGGAGGAGGAAGAAAGGGGAAAAGGGAAGAAGAGATCCCAGGCTGAGTTGCAAAGGAAAAGGACAGACTTTACCAGGGTAGATTCAGGGCCTCTGGGCAGTTGAGGGGATAGAAGGAGAGAATCATGTGAAAACTAAAGGAAGAGAAGTGAAGAAAATAAAACTCATGGATCCATTTCTTGGCACATTATCGTGTATCTCAGGAAAGCGAGTTCTGACATAAGATTGCCTTGCCTCAAATTCTAGCCCCAGCACTTCCCACGTCTCAATTCCTTGGATCTTTCTGTAATTCAGCTTCTTCATCTGTAGAACCCACTTCAGAGGGTTTGTCTCTGCTTGGATCTCCAAGAAGCAAATGGCAAGTTTCCTAGGGGAAACTCCTGTGAAGGATGAAGGGAGAGAAAGCACAGCATTCCAGAAACCTTCTGCTACATTGGGGTTCTGACTTCTGAGAAAAAAAGAGAGAATGAGGATTTTGTAGAAAAACATTCAGTTGATGGTACATTTTTTCAAAATCCCAGATTTTTGACCAGGCCAATGAGATATGCTTGAGCAAATTTTGCCCATTGGAAGAATCCTGAATTGGGCAGAAAAGGTGTGTTACCTTACTATAGCCAGCCATGGACTGGGAGAAGCCAGTAGAGGCTTGACCTTGTGTGAGCTCATCGTAGTCCATTAGATGGGTGGTTAAGACTGGGTGGCTTAGAAACAGTAGAAATTTATTCCTCACTGTCTAGAGGGTAGGATGTCTAAAATCAAGGCTCTGGAAGATTCCCTTTCTGAAGAATTGCCTTCTCTAAATGGCCATCTTCCCAAAGTAACCTCATATGGTGGAGGAATCTCTCTTATAGAAGAACCCTAACTAATCCCATTCATGATGGCCCCACCCTCATAACCTCATTGCCTCCCAAAGACACTACCTCCCATCTATATTACCACATTGGGATTAAGATTTGAACATGGGGATCAGGGGAGGGGGGGAACATAACCATACAGTCCCTTGCAGAGTTCCTCTGCTAGGTAATGTGACTACTCTGATAGGTTCCTCTGAGGGGTAATCGATGATTGGCCTTAGACACTGCAGGTAGATCTGATGCGGCACCTCCCAGGCTCTCTGGGTACAAGTAAGAACCACACATAAGGCAGAAACATGGAGAGATCTTAATGAACATTAGGTCTTATATCTATTGCTGTGAAACGGAGAAATCTTTAAATCTTATTTTACAAATGAAAATGCCTACATTTAAATTAAAAGGATAGTAATCCATCAAAAATGTCTCTAAAATATACATTTAGCAGAAAATAAACACTCATTCGTGCCCCTTTTCTGAATACCTTACAGTACTGTTGTATAAAGGGGTGTTTTGTCCTGAGACTACTTTCCTCTGAGTCTGCATGTGTGGGCGTTGAGAGCACAGACCCTGAAGCCAGCCTGGCTGAATGGGAATGCTGACCCCACAGTTGGCTAGATGGTGACCTGGGGCAACTTACTTCACCTTTGTGTGCCTCAGTTTCATCGCCCCATAAAAAAGTGATGAGAACAGCAACTGTGTGCCATGGTTGTCCTAAAGAATAGATCGATTCATATTTGTAAAGAATTTTCAAATAGTGCTGGGCACAAAAGAAGCACATTTTAAAAGTGCTAGTTTTTATCATTACCCCAAAGAAGAAGAATTTTTGAAAGCTCATCCGACTTCCTGCTGCTTCTGGACAGACATTCCTTTCCACATTTGCTTTATGTCATTAATCCCAATTACTGACAAGGAACATCTGTTCCTTAAGTTTGTTTATTAGTGGATTTTTTATTTTTTTGGCCTTTGAAATAAATTTTTGACCCCTATATTCATTAGCATTTTGTTACTGTAATTTGGTAGTATTTATTCTGTTATAACCTAGCCTTTAAAACTATCCCATTTAAATATTTGAAAAGTAGGATAGAGATATTCCTTCTTGGATATTTCCTTAATTAACTTTGGAATTTTTTTAATGATTGTTATGATTTGGAATTTTCTTTGATATTGATTGATTGACCCTTTAAGGTGTGTGTGTGCGTGTGTGTATGCAATGAAGAAAATTTCAGAAATTAAGATGATGCAAAATATTGCCTCTATAATTCTGATATTTTTGAAAGCTGTTTTAATATGTTATGTTCCAGTCTTTTCTCTGTGCACTCATGTTTTTACTTGTGTGTGTTTGTATGTCATAACAGATGGAATTGAAATCATAGCTCTGCTTTTTAAACTTTTATTTAATGCTCTATCCTAAGCATGTTCATATCATCGAAACTACTTTTAAAAGGTTTTTAATTATTTCAGATTATTTTGCGGTGTGAATGTAACATAGTTTAATTTACTTAACTATTTCTCCAAGATTGAACATTTGAGCACCTCTATAGTTATTCACTATGATAAATGATATTGTGATGGGCATGCTTTCTCTTGAATCATTGTCCCAGTTTCTAATCATTTATCTAGGCCAGGTAACTAGCATTTTATAGTGAATGGCTTTTTTGAATAAAAATATTATATATTTTAGTTTTTCTTCATATTGGTGAATTTAACTTCAAAATCATGTCATTTTTTGGAACCGATACCCATCTTCTTGTTTAATAACATGATGAAATCCAAATTACAACTAGAAATAAAAATACAGCCATCAGTAAATATAAAGATTAAAATTCTTACCAAACTCAATCAACCCACTTTCCATTTAAAAAATAAAACTATTCTTAGCCACAGTCATTATAGAAGTCTAATTTTCTGTGTGATTTTGTTTTCTGGAACTTATTTTTAAAACTGCTAACTGCTAACAATAATAGCTAAAATATATAATAAGGCTTATTCAGTTCTCGTTGGGTGGTTCACATTAAGTGGCAAGATTTATTTTTACCAGGAAGCAATTATTAAGTCTAATTTTCCAAAATAAGAATTATTTTTGCAAAGAAGTAATTACTGAGACTAATTTCCCAGATTAAAATATCATAATACTGTGACTTGCTTTATATTTAAAAAAAAATAACCCTGAAGTAATTTAAGTAGGATATGTGCTTTTCATTTCTTTTACTAGGAGTGACTTTTTCAATCCGTCAGCATTTTCTAACGTAGTCACTCCAGCCCGATAACAAACTTTTCCAGAAAGTCGGCCAAAGCCAGGAATACAAACTGGACCATAGAAGATGATTTGTTACAAATAGATATGGGACACGCATATGAAGAACTCATCAGAAAATGAAAGTTCCCTTTAAGTTACTTAGTCTTTACCATCTGTTCCCACAAATGAGTTTCCCTTGTTAGAATGAACCCCAAGAAACCAGATGTTTGTTGAACCAATTATTTGGTCAATGTACATATCATCTGTAAGTTATATTTATAGTGTAAACACTACAGTGTTGATTAGAAGTACTTATGAATATATAATAAAAATAAGATCAAACATTAGAGGAAAAAAGATTATTTTAAATTTAGGCTGCTGGTCAATAATGTGGACAGCATTTTTGCCAAGTAGAAGTTCATAAGACCACAGGTAATCAGTTCAGATTATTAGGAATAAAGCAAGTAAACTTAAAACTAGAAATACCACCCATAGCTTATTCCTACATTGCTATTAGAGCCTTGGGAAACATAGGGAAAGGCTAGTGAAAACATAATAGAAAAAAAATAGTACCTAATTCTGCCATTAATTGTGATAAAATTCTAAAATAATTGAACTTTTCTTTTGGACAGCATAGAAAAGGGCCGTTGAGTTACATGACAACCCAGTTGTCTGAGGGCCAGTAAAGTACCCCGATAGACCGTTCATGCATTCTTTTTATTCCCCTTAGTAGTGTGTATCTTGTTTCACTCTGAGTTAATTGATTGAAATTTGATTCGTTGCATTCCTCTTCTATGCCAGCCGGGAACCTTTGGTCTACAATCAGCAAGGGGGTGTGTTCCTTGCAACTGCAATTCTTTTGGGTCTAAGTCATTTGACTGTGACGAGAGTGGACAATGTTGGTGTCAGCCTGGAGTCGCAGGGAAGAAATGTGATCACTGTGCCCATGGGTATTTCAACTTCCAAGAAGGTGGCTGCACAGGTATGTAAAAAAGACTTCACCTGTTCAGTCTCTAACTTCGGTGTCTTAGCTTCTGTAACGGTTTCTTTTATTAAAGGAAGTGAACATTGACAGGCAACGTATGATATAAAATATTTAACCTACTGCGTGGTGATTTTACATTGTTTAACAAATGCATTGCAGTTTGCAACACTGCCTTATAAGTCCATCCGATGGCAAGTCCTCCATAAAAGTCAGCAGATGCCAATTTTGTTGTGTCCCTTCCTGTCTGTGACCTCTATTCAGCTGGTCGCTCCATGACTGATGTAGGTCAAAAGTAAAAGGTTCAATTTTTCTGGTGCCAATGTTATCTTAGTTTAAACTCTACTCCCAAGCCAATGCACTTCAACTTTTCCATTTCCTATTGCAAAACTGGTGTAAAGATCAGGAAGTTAATATATTTTTCTGGTGCAAAAAAACCCCCCTGTTTCCATCTACTTTCTGCTGCCTTGAAAACTGTGATGTTCTGAGAGAAAGAGGTGGGCTCTAAAGATACAGTTCATGGGAAAAAATCTAACCGTGATTCCTTGAAGTATTATTCTTACACCTTCAGCCACAGCCTTCACACAAATGAGGAACTAAGAAAATGCCCATTAGCACACTGCAGATAAAAGTAAAGATTAAAATTAGCTGTGATTTATATGCCACTAACTTAGAATTGACCCATATTCCAACAATCACTGGGTTGAATATTACCTTTGCTTACTAAACTCATTAATCCAACCTCGATGGAATTCCTGCATACTCAGCATCATGATAAAATTTTAAAACATCATTATTCACTATTGTAGCAAATTTATGTGAGAAGCTGAGAAATAATATTTTTAAATATTTATAGAACTGATAGACCTTGTGCAACACTTTAGACATACATGTTTTCTATCGTAAGTTAAGCCCTACTAAGTTATTCTAAATGTTATAATTGGAGATCTTCTAAGAATTTATGTGAGATCTATAAGCCCAAATCTGTGTATGTTAAAATGTTCCAGAGCTGCATGTTTAAATACTGTCTTATTCAAATCCAACACTCCCTAACATTTTTACTTCACAAGAATTAATGAGATTGTACTGTATATTCAAATATATTTACTAATAGAAAGTATAAATGAAACCAAGGATATTATTCAAAGTTGTGGAGTCGTGACTGACATTTTAGAAATGTTGACCTAGTAGCATTGTAATCCGGAGAAACAGAATAGGAAAAAATAACCCCAATGGGCAGGATGGTATTATCATTGAAAGCATGACCTGGACCAACAGCTGGGATTTGTCTGGAGGCTCCATCAAATCTAGTTTCAAGACCTTGATTGAGTAATTGCACCTCACTCTCCCTCTACAGTTCATCTAATAAACTAAGATAATGATAGTATCTACCTTGTAGTGTTTTTGTAACCATCAATTGAATTGATGGCTACATAATATTTAGAGTAATGCCTAGCACATAAGTGCTATCTAAGTGTTTATCATTATTATCTCTTGACTACTGCTATTATTATTTTTAATTATGTTAAATACTGTGTTAGGCAGAAGCAAGCAAGCTAATTATCAGGAATTCTTCCTGTTCATTGTTATGATTCCACTGAAGAACTACTTAGAGAATTTCTATTTACAAGTAACGATTGGAACTGTCCCAGGACGTTTTGGGCACATAAATTTAAACTTAATGTTAACTATTTTTCTTCCTAATGACTGTCACGTATAAAATAAATCCTTTGGCTTAAAATTAGCAACCACAATAATAATAACAAAAACAACAACTACCATTTATTTAGTGTTTGCCCTGTGCCAAATATTGTGCTAAACATTTTTCACAGCTGGTATAGAATGCTGGGAGCAATGATAATTGTGATCTCATAAAAAGTAAACTTAATCAAATATTCAAAATTTATTCAGTAAAAATGATTTAATCATCATATAAACAATTACATTTTCTCATAACATTCGTCTTTCACTTGGATTCAAGTATTGGCTGTTTTTTCTCTAACTTTCATCTCTTTGATATGGAACGTTGCATTAAAATATCCTCAGTAGCCAAGTCAACTGTCACTACGACGTGCTAAACAGATGTCATCCTGGGTGGCTTTAAAGTTCTCAAACTTTATTTTTGCATTCTTTGAAAAAGTGCAGTAGATAGAGAATTTGTGCTATCTGTATTTATGTATTTCACCATAGCAAAGGAAATGAAAAAAATCTACCTTAAAAAGGCAGGTAGTAAATAAATATGAAAGTATCCTAATATTTAGACAGTGTCCATAACTCAACTGTTATTAAATATTTTGTAGAACTGAAATATCCTTGTGTGTGCCATTTATAGCTGTCTACCATCATGTCCTGAATTTAAGAAGCCTATTAAGCTTATTGGTTTTTTTTTATTGTAAATCAGCATTACCAAAAGGAAGGAAAAATTAATTTATACAGCATGAAAACTTTTAAACTTTACAGTACCTGGATTTCACTTATTTATAGTACCTGGATTTAAGTGATTTCATTTAACACGGAATCAGATAACTGTACTTCTTTCCTACCTGAAACTTAATGGGAAAGGCAAAAACTCCTTACTTTTTCACTTTATTATATCAAGTACAACATCTATTTATTGAAAAACTCCTTTCTGAAATACACTGTACTAGGATATAAAAGATGAATGAGGTTAAGTTTTTTATTTCCCAGAAAATCAACACAATATAAAATTGAACATTTTATATCAAATTTTTACTACTTTTTTTTCCTTCTTCGTTTCTCGTCTTTCACTTGGGAAGCTTGTGAATGTTCCCATCTGGGTAATAACTGTGACCCAAAGACTGGCCGATGCATTTGCCCTCCCAATACCGTCGGGGAGAAGTGTTCCAAATGTGCGCCCCATACCTGGGGCCACAGCATCATCACTGGTTGTAAGGTGAGTGAATCATTTTCCCAGCTGTTCTTTCCTTTTGTAGAGATGTTTATTTATGTTCTGTAAACTGTGTTTCTCCTGGAATATAACTTGCTTTGCATTTAGTGCCTTCATCTAATTTTCATATACACTGGTTTCTTATCTTTTTTTTTATGATCCATGCTTTTATGTCCTATCCAAGAAATGTATATTTGCCTAAGTGAAGATCTAAAGATTTATCTCCTCTTTTTTCTTTAAGATGTTTTACAATTTTAGCTCTTAAATTTAGGTTCGTGTTCCATTTTGAATATTAATTTTGCATAGGGTGTGAGGTAATGGTTGAAGTTCTCCTTGTACGGATGCCTAATTTTTTTCAACACCATTTGTTGAAAATACTGTTCTTTTTTTCTGTTCAATTAGTTTGATACCTTTGTCAAAATCAATTGATCGTATACATGTTTATTCCTTTCTGGACACTCTGTTGCATGGGTCTATATGTCTGTCCTTAACACTACACAGTCGTGATTACTGCCACTCTATAACAAGCCATGAAATCAGATTTTGTAAGCGCCCCAACTTTGTTGTTCATTTTCGATACCTTTGAGTACTTAATATACTACGCATTTACAGATAAATTTTTAATTCAGCTTACCATTTTCTTACCAAAAAGTCTGCTAAGATCTGATTGGGAATTTATGTAATCAATAAATCACTTGGGGACAGTTGCATATTAAGAATATTAGCTCTTCCAATGTAGGAACATATCATAACTTGGCATTTATTTAGGTTTTTTCCCTCAGAAATGTTTGATGGTGTTTGATGTGAAAGTCTTGCGTCTATATTATTAAATGTGTCAGTGTTTGTTTTGCATTTTTGATGAAAAGTAGATGCTATTTACCCCATTTCAGTTTCTAATTGCCCATTGCTAGAATAGAAAAATTCAATTGTTTTTATACATTACTCTTTTATCTTGTGCTAAACTTAGTTTTACTTGCCCTTTGGTAAATTCATTGGGATTTTATATGTAGATAATCATGGCATCAGCAAATATAATTTTACTTTTTTCTTTCCAATAGGAGTATTATTTCATTTGCTTGTCCTATTGCAGTGAAATATTGATTAGAAGTGGTAGAAAGCAAATACCCGTGCCTTTTGTGTTCTGTTAAATGGAAAGCATTCAGTCTTTTGCAATTGAGAACGCCGTCAGCCATACTTTACCTACATACGCTCTTTCCTGGTGTGAGGATGTCCCCTCAAATGCCTAATTTGCTAAGAGCTTTTATCAAGAATGTATGTTCAATGTTGTTAAATCCCTTTTCTGCATCTGTTGAGATGATTATGAAATATTTCTTTTTAAGCTGTTAAGATGGTGAATTATATTGATTGATTTTCAAACGTTGATCCAAGCTTGAAATCCTCAGATAAACCCCTTTCGGTTGCCGGGGATTATCCTTTTAAAATTATGTTGGATCCTGTTTGCTAGCAATTTGTTAGCGATTTTGGATTTATGCTCCTATGAAATATTGGTGTAGTGTTTTTTCCTTCTAGTATTGCTGTTTGGTGTTGGTATCAGGGTACTGCTAGCCTGATGATTTAAATGGTTGGGACTCATTTCCTCCTCATACATTTCCAAAATAGTTTGCACAATGAATGAAATAGAAAACAGAAATGCTTTAGAGGAAACCAAAAGCTAGTTCTTTGGCAAGATCAATAAAGTTAATAATATTCTAGAAAGATTGATCAGGAAAAGTGGAAGAAGAGACAAATTTTAAGAATGATAAATGGACGTAGGGAAGAGAAGAGGGAGGAGGTGGCCAGACGTGCTCAAGGGATGTGAGGAATTTTAAATTGGAACAGAAACAAGGGAAAAATAAAGTCTTATCAGAAGCACTGGAGACTCTAGCCACTGAACATCATGAATTAGAACAGGCTCTGGTTGAAGGCTCTCCACCTCTCAGCAGCCTTAGTGAAGATGAGCTCTATGATGGGCTGTCAGATTCTGAGTCACAGCAGTCCCTAAATAGATTGGAAGCAGTGACAGCACATTCCTTTGAAGAGGAAGGAAAGCATTTGAGTCCTGGAAGACACAGAATGTCCGAAGGAAAAGATTGTGGTGGTGGAGACGCTCTCTCCAATGGCTTCAAGAAGCACAGGACAAGCTTGCCCTCTCCTATGTTTTCCAGAAATGACTTCAGGATCTGGAGCATCCTCAGAAAATGTATTTGAGGGGAGCTGCCCGAGATCACCATGCCAGTTATATTTCATGAGCCTTTGGGCTTCCTACAGCGAGGGGATGTTGCTATAGATGCTATCGGCAATAAAATAATACTAATAATACAAACAATTTTTACCAATAAATATAATAATTTATATAATGGTGAACATTTTTTCTTTTTGACTTCAAATGTATTTTTTTCTTGTGTAGCAAGTTTCTTAACATGAAATCTTAGATGATAGATTTGTGGCTTTATTCTTTACTAATACAGGCACTTATACTTTGTGTTATAAATTTCATTAAGTTTAACTTCCTCTTTATTTTTGATTCATTGGTTATTTCAAAATGTGATGTTTACCTACAAAATATTTGGAAATTTTCAAGATAAATTTTTTCCTGGTATCTATTTTAGTTCCTTTTTGGTCTGAGTACATAAGTTGTATTATTTAAGGTCTTTGTTAATTCACTGAGTCTTGCTTTAATGGCCCAGAATAGTATCCACTTTGATTATTATCACTTGTGTGCTTGAAAATAACATGTATTTTGGAGTTTTCAGATGTAACCTTTCATGAAGGTTAATTAGCCTTATTGATTTTTTTATCTACATGTTCCCAGTGACTGAGCACATACTACAATTTTATCTATCTGTGTCTTGTTTCAGTTCTCTTAGATTTTGATTCATATATTTAGGAGCAGTGATATTTGATGCATATACATTTAGGATTGCTATATATTTTTTTTTTTTTGCTGGGGCTGGGTTTGAACCCACCACCTCCAGTATATGGGGCTGGTGCCCTACTCCTTTGAGCCACAGGCACCGCCACCCACGATTGCTATATCTTTTTGAAAAGTTGATGCCTTTGTCATTATGAGATGTCTTCCTGGTAATAGTCCTTATCCAGAAGTGTACTTTTTTCTGATATTCAGCCATTCCAACATTCTTTTCATTGGTTTTGTGTACTATGTTTAACTCTATCATGTATCTCACCTTTTAAAAATGTTTTAATGTAAAGTATTTCTTTAGATAACATATAATTAAATCTTTGCTATTCATCCAATCTTAATAATTTGCCCTTCGGAGTATTTGAATTGTTTCCATTTAATGTATATATTGGTGTGCTGGATGAGTTCTATGTTTTTGCTTTCACTTTCCCTATCTGCTCTTGCCTTCTTTTTTTCTTCTTTATCTTCCTTTATTTGGATTGAGAAATTTTTATAATAACATTTTCTCTTCCCTTTCACATTATCAGATATACCTATTTGTTTTATACCATTGGTGTTTGTCTAGGGATATATATCTTTAACTTTCCAGAATATACCTTAAAATGAGATCTTGTCACTTTAAGTTTAGCATAAGAACGTTACAACAGGAAGCCTCCAATTCTCTTTTCTATCCTTTGTGCTACTGTTGTCATATATTGTACTTCTATGATATATGTTATGTGACTTACAATATAATATTGTAATTCTGATTTAAATAGTCAATTATCTTTTTAATTAGAGAAACTTATTTTCTATTGTTTTATATGTGCATTAATTCCAATGTACATATAATAAGTTCCCTCATGTACATCCAAATTTCCATCTCATACCATTTCTCTTTTTCCACTAACTACTATCCTAGTTATTATTATTATCATTTCTAATATTTCAGGTCTGCTGACAATGATTCTTTTCAATATTTTTGTTTATAAAAATTATCTTTTCTTATTTTTCTAAAATATTTTTGTTATGTATGGAAGCCTAACCTGGTTTTTAGCACTTTGATTATCCTATCTTTTTTAGTTTAATATTAATGTTTACTTTTCACAGGATTAGTTGGATCTGGTGGTTCTGTGGTATTTTAGTTTTCATCATATATGGAGATTTTCCACCCATCATGTCAAATATTTTATAATCTTCACTCCCATTGTGTCCTTCTGGGAACCATTATCTGTATGTTTGGCCACTTGATATTTCCCACATTTCACTGAAGTGTTTGTTTATTTTTTTCATCTTCTTATCCTTATATTTTTATTTTTGATAGTTTCTTCTATTGTTCTCAAATTCACTGATTTTTTTCCCCTGCCGTTTCTAATCTATTTTTAATCTAATTAGTATTTTATTCACTACAAATGTTGTATTTTTAATCTTTGAAATTTCCATTTGGGTCTTTTTATATCTTTTATTTCTCTCTTCAACATATTCCAATTTTTTATTTACTCTTGAAAACATTTATCATACATATTTATGAATATTATCACTTTTAAGATGTTTGCCTGCTAATTTCATCATTTCCTTTATTTCCCGACTATTTCTATTGGTTGGTTTTTCTCCCGGTTATGAGTTGTAGTTTTTTCATTTTTTTCCTGCCTGGAAATTCTCATTTGGATGCCAGACATTCTATATTTTTCATTGTTATTTATTGGATTTTGTTGTATTACCTTCAAAGAGTATTAAACTTTATCATGGCAAATAGTGTAGTTACTCATGGATCACTCGGATCCTTCTGAAGGATCCTTCTGAAGCTTGCATTTAAGTTTTGTTAGAGCAGGTGCAGAGAAACTTTAAATCCAATGGTCAGTTATCCCCTCTACTGAGCTATGAAACTTCTGAGAATACTACCAAGAATAACCCTATGTCTCTCCTTTCTGGCTATTGTGAGTATGAATTATTCCAAGTGTTTTGTAAAGTCTAAAAATTTTTGCAGCCTTGAATTTCCCAGTGCTTTTTCTTCTAACCATGTAGAATTTCATCCCATGAAGGCACCTATTAGTATTCAGCCAATGACTCAAGGGAACTCTTCTGCACATCCCTAGAATTCTCTATCAAACTTCCTGTTTTCTGAACATATATTTTATTTGCTTATAAATTATAGCTGCCTCAGCTTCTCCAAACTCCATTCCTTGTCTCTCAACTCAGATACAGTACTGGACTTTATTTAGGCTTCTGCTCTCCATGTTGCAAGCTAGAAACTGCCTCAATGAACTCTCTCTTGTTTTTCCTTCTTGGAAATCACAGTCCTGTGCTTTCTCTTATCCAATGACTGGAAACAACTGTTTCTTAGATTTTGTCTTTGGATATATTTTGGGGGGGAGGTTGTATAGTTTAACAGCTTAAAAAGGAAGCAAAACATGTAAAAACCATGCTAACTGCTATAAAAACTAAGAAGAGACAGTTCATAAAAACTTAGAAGAGACAGTTCATAAAGAATAGGCTGAGTAGGGTGGGAGGATTGCTTGAGGTCACAAGTTTGAGACTATCCTAAGCAGTATGATGAGACCTGGTCTCTACAAAAATATAAATAACTAGTTGGGTATGGTGGTGTGTGGCTGTAGTCCTGTTTCTCAGAACCTGAGGCAGGAGGATTACTTGAGCCATGAATTTGAGGTTGAAGTGAGCTGTGGTGATGCCACTACACTCTAGACCAGGCAACAGAGGAAGACCTTGTCCTCTTCTGTCCCCTAAAAGAAGAATATCTTCAGGAATAATTGCAGCACAAAGTCTAAGTAAGGTTGGGGCTGAGCTATGTTCATTAAATTTAAGAGCTATAAATAGGGAAAATGTTTATGTTAGTGGGAGCCATTTTAATTGGTCATATTGGAATATTGGAACATGATGCTGAAGTGTGGTCCTATTTGACCTATGGTAGTAATCCATAGAAATGTAAGTTATTTTTTCCACAGAATTAGCATACATGAAATAGTAGACTCTAACCATCTTTACATGTATGATAAAACATACATACGTGTTTGTTTGGGGATCCTCCCGCCTTTGGGTGACACAGTGCTAGGATTACACTGTGAGCCACCAAACTGAGCATGTAAGACTGATTTTTGTTTTAGTTGTGTTCACTGTTTCACCTAATTTGAGGTTAATCTACCATGACCTTCCTACAGCAAATTCGCCTGAAAAGGCACATTAAAATATTTTTTAAAACAAACAAAAGTGAGGTATTTTGACAAGGGAATATATTATTTTTAGTATTTGGATACAACTTGCTAGTAAGTAAAAGATGCTATCACTCACTACCTCTATTTTTTTCATTCAATTTTATTGGCTGTTACCTAATTAAAAAATTACACAGTCAACATTTGTGTGCTTAAAAAAAATTAACTGAATACTAGTAAGTGTTGCTCTGTTGGGAGTTTCCAAATTAAATCTCACTGTTTGAGCCATTTACCTTCTAATACAGATTCTATAATTTTAAAAAAAAGTTATCCATTGAAATTGAGGTGCTTTGTTCCCTGTCTTTTGATATTTCTAATACCTGGTTGGCTGAATGTGATCCTCTCAGCAGCTGTGTGACCACAATTGATTATTCCTTTTTTCTTGTTATATTTTATCTTATCATCTCTAAGTTTGAATAGCTAGGAACCAATTTTAAGCCCTTCTTTTAATTTCATACTGTCTTTCTAGATTATCTTAAATAAAGCCTTATTGCTAAATATAATCTCTTTGTTAGTGATACCCCAATTCACATCACCGATTCTAGTCTTTCTCCTCAAAACTCCAGACACATAAATCCAATTATCCCTAAAAATTTCCACTTGAATGAATAACATTCATTTCAGACATAACATGTTGAAATAGAGCACTTAACTACCACCCAGCATCTCTAACCTGCTCTTCCTTCAGTCTATATGAGCTCCATAAAATAAATGACTTCAGGCCAACATCCTAGGAGTCAACATTTTTGCCAAACTCTCCACATTCACTCCACCATCAAATCTGGTTATGTCAACCTCCAAATAAGTCCCAAAAGACCAAATCTTTTCCTTCCTGCTGCTATCACCCACATCAAGTCACCATCTTTTCTTTGCCAAAATATTATAATGATTTCCTAAAGGTCACTTAGTTTTCACCCATCTTACTATGATCATTCTCCATTTAGCAAATAATATTTCTATCAAAATAAGGAAATCACATTACACCTTGCTCAAATAGTACTTTAGATTTTTCATTATACCCAGAATTAAAACTAAACTTCTCATCATGACTGAACTCCCCGTAGGGGACCTGATTCCTCCCTGACATCATTTCAAGCTACCTCTGCTACTGCCCACTGGGTTCCAACCTAAACAAAGTAGGTGTTATCCCTAGTAGGAAGCACTGTGCCCTTGTGGTATCTGCCCTGAATGCGTAAGGAGAACAATTTAACTATAATACATATGAGAAATATTTATTGAGCAACTGCTACTTAGTGGACACTGTTTTAAGCCAGAAGGCCTGGCCATGAAGGAAATAGCAATAGTTGCTTTCCAGGATTTTATATTCTCACCAGGGGAGGGAACTAGGGTGAGAGGAAGGACATGGAAAATTGAATAAATAATTTAGAATAGTGAACGTCCCAAGAACAAAACAAAATATGAATATACTTTAGGGCAGTGGTTCTCAACCTTCCTAATGCCTCTCAATGCCACGAACCTTCAATCAGTTCCTCCTGTTGTGGTGACCCCCATCCATAAAATTATTTTCGTTGCTACTTCATAACTGTAATTTTGCTACTATTATGAATAGTAATGTAAATATCTGACATGCAGGATGTATTTTCATTGCTACAAAGGGGTTGTGACAGGTTCAGAATCACTGCTTTAGGGAGTGATGAAAATGCTGTTGATACTTCATTTGTACTCTCTCTTTCTCTTTTTTTTTTTTTTTTTTTTTTTGAGATACTGTCTCACCCATCACCCTGCATACAATGCTTGGCATCCTAGCTCACAGCAACACATTGTTACCTCAGCCCCTCGAGTTACTAGGAGAACAGGTGACTGCTACCATGCATGGCTATCTACTGTAATTTGTCACAAAACAACAACAACAACAAAAAATCATTTTTAGCAAAAATTAACATTATTCAGAAATTTTACAAACATTGGTGCACAATATGCATTATTTAATCAAAACCTTCCAAGCTTGTCATAAATGAGCCAACCAAAGATGAAGAAAAAGACAACAGAAACAGACTCACAGGTGTTTCAAGAGTTATATTTATCAGACATATAATTTAAAATAACTGTTATTAATATATTCCAGGTGACTAAATGGAGAGGTATTTGGAATATATTTTTTAAAACTTATCAAAAGAATATTCTAGGAATGAAAAGAGAATTACTAAAATTAAGAATCCAATAAATGTGCTTCAAAGAAGATTGGATCCAGCAGAAGAAAAGGATTAGTGTCCTAAAAAACAGGATGCCAGAGAATATACAGACTGAAGAAACCTTAATATAGGAGAAAAAAAGAGGAAAATAAGCATTAGTAAATAATGAATATGGTGAATGGTTTAACATATGTGTAATTGAAGTTCCAAGAATAGTGGAAAGGAAGAATGGAATGTTACAATAGTTGAGAAAATACTAACTAGCTAGGAATTTTCCAAAACTGTTGAAAGACATCAATCCACAAACTCTAGAACTTTTTGAATCTCATGCAGTAATTATACAAATGAAATCATTCCAAAACCTTCAAAGAAAAAAAGGTCCTAATTTTAAGGACACATAGTAAGACTTTGCCCTGACTTCACAACGGAAATGATAAAAGCCAGGTAGGAATGGTATGACATCTTTAAAGTACTAAAAAAAGGTAACTTCCAACCAAGAATTCTATACTCACTGGAAAATAAACATCAATCATGAAAGAAAACTAAATACTTCTAGGAAAAAAATTATTTGAGCAGATTGTCACCAAACAAGCAATCATTGAAAAAGAAAATAAGCAGAAGAGAAAGAAGGGAAATGATCTCAGATAGAAGTTTACTAACAAAAGAATAAACAGAAGGCATAAAATAAAGCTAAATATGTGTTTAAAACTCAATGAATGGCTTGGCTCTCATAGCACAGTGCTTATGGTGCCAGCCACATACACCAAGGCTGGCAAGTTCAAACATGGCCTGGGCCAGCTAAACAACAATGACAACTGCAACAACAACAAAAAAATAGCCAAGCATTTTAGTGGGCACCTGTAGTCCTAGCTACTTGGGAGGCTGAGGCCAGAGAATTGCTTAAGCCCGAGTTAGAGGTTGCTGTGAACTGTGACACCACAGCATACCAAGGGCAACATAATGAAACTCTGTCAATAATAATAATAATAAAACTCAATGAACACTGACTTTTTATTATGGCAAAAGTTACTTCCTACAAAGTTTAATTTATATGTAGAATCAAGCACATGAGAATACAGGAAAAAAAACTGTATTTTTATCCCCCCATGAGGGATGGGACTGAGGTGAACTGTTATAAAGTTCTGATAAATGAAAAACGCATGCAGTCATATTAAGATAATGAATAAAAGTAATAAAATACTTTACAAAGAACACAAGCTAAATAATTACATAGGGGAAAATTTAGTATTCCAAAAGAAAGAAAGAAAGTTGTGAAAAAAACTAATAAAAGATAAGACAAATAGAAAACATATAAGAATATAGTAATTTCAACTCAAATATCAGTAGTAACATTAAATATAAATAAATTAAATATGTAATTTAAAGGCAATGATTTTCAACTGGTTAAATAAACAATTCAAATATATACTGCTCACAGAAATACACTTTAAATAGTAGGACACATAACAGAAATTTAAAAGCTATGACACACAAGGACTAACTGAAAAAAAGCTACACCAGTGGTTCTCAACCTTTAATGCCATGACCCTTTAATACAGTTCCTCACGTTGTGGTGACCCCCAACCGTAAAATTAATAATTTTATGATTGGGAGTCACCACAACGTGAGGAACTGTATTAAAGGGTCGCGCCTTTAAGAAGGTTGAGAACCACTGAGTTACACTAACAAAAAGGAAGTTAGTGAAGCTACAAAAGTAAACTCTAGGGATAGCATTAAAAAGGGTTAATTATGCTCTAATCCAGAATTTGCATGCCTCTAATAAAACAGCCTGTATCTATATAAACAAAAACACATATAAGTCACTGACACATTAGTAATACTGCAACCACTAACTACAGAAGCCACATTCTTCTCAACTGCATAAATGCCACTAATCACATTTTGGATGAAAACAAATCTCAAAGAATTTAATCTCTAAAATTAAAAATATACAGACCACAGTAGATTTATGTGAGAAAAAAAAAAAAAAAGAGGCCCAGTGCAGTGGCTCATGCCTGTGCCTGTAATAGTAGCACTCTGGGAGACTGAGGCAAGAGAATCGCTTGAGCTCAAGAGTTTGAGAACAGCCTGGACAAGAAAGAGTCCCTGTCTCTACTAAAAATAAAAAAAAAAAATTGTGACTTTAGGAGTTTGACTAAACATAGAGAGAGAAACCTCCATCTCTACTAAACATAGAAAAATTAGCCAGGCATTGTGGCAGATACCTGAAGTGCCAGCTACTAAGAGGCTAAGGCAGGAGGACCACTTCAGCCTGGGAGTTTAAGGTGGCTGTGAGCTAGGCTCATGCTATGCATGTTACCTAGAGGACAGAGCAAGACCGCGTGTTAAAAAAAAAAAAAAAGAAAGAAAGAAAAAGAAATAAAAAGATTAGAAAAATATTCACTAGTTTAGAAAATTAAGCACTTCACTTTTAAATAACCCATAGACCACAAAGAAAAATTAGAAAATATTTTAAAATAAATGATAATAAGAATGCAACCTGGGTACAATTATGCCTCCTCCTTTCTCCTTAGTTGAATCCTAATCTTTCTTGCCATTTTTGTATATTAGAGACTCAGAGTCATACTGAAAACGTGTCTTATATATGAATTAAAAAACACATACTATCCCATTATTTACATATGAAGTCAATTTCTAGGGAAACTCATATACAGTAGAACCTCCATAGTTGGCTGCCTCCCTACTTTGACCACCTCCTTGAGCTGACCTAATTTTCATAGATCAGACATGTCTGGCACTATATGTATCAGTATCGTATCGTGGGCCTAGTTCCTTGTGTTGACCTCCTCCCTATGTTGACCAATTTATTACAGTCTCTTGGGTCATCAACTTACAGAGGTTCTACTGTATATGTATGTATAAGTGTCCTACATATATGATATATAATTATATGTATTAGATATATATATGTAATATATTCATAACAAGCATAAGAGATATATATATATATACTTAAGTATAATAATATATAATAAGTAAAAACTTAAACTCTAAAACTGTAATAAAGAATGCACACTATTCCTTCAGAAGGATGAAATGCGGTGGTTTTCTGTGGAAGCCATCAGGCAGCTGTGAAAATTGCCCACATTCAGTCTATTTTAGAAAGCCCTGTTAAAATTTTCCAAAACAGAATTACTATGATTTAAACATTTTAACAGGTCTTTGCCCACAGATTTTTAACATATCTCTTCTCTACATACGATTGTTCTTGTTTGTAAAGAAACGACCCTCTAATTTATTCCACGTCTTCAAGAAGCATTTCCCAGGGCAGACATCTTGACTCTATTTGAAATAGGATTTGCATTTACAAAATGTTTACATTTTCATGATGTTACCAGGATCAGGAAGTCTATCCGCATTTTAAATCCAAATACATATCCTGTGTTTATGAGCTTATTTAAACAGCATCATGATATGGCACTTTTTTCTTTCCTTTCTTACACTTACGTTTTTGCCCACCAGAAAACCATAAAATATCAAGCAAACAAAACTTTATAGTCCCAGCCTTCTCTGTTATAAGAGTTAAAATAATTAAAACTTCTTTACCAAAGAAAACTATAAATGTGGTAAAGTCACACACAGAATGACAAATGTGTCTAGATTTCATACATACTTAAAGGGCTAGTGAAAAAATCCACTCTATGCTTTCTATAGACTATTTGCACCTCCCTAAAATTCATAGGTTGAAATCCTAAGCCCCAATGTAATGATGTTAGGAGGTCAGGCTTTGAGGAAGTTATTAGGTCACCAGGACAGAGCCTTCATGAATGGTTTTAGTGCCCCTATAGAAGTGTCCCATCTGTCACATGAGGCTACAGTAAGAAGATGGCCATCTATGATCCAGGAAGAGGCCCAGACAGACACCAAATCTGCCAGTATCTTAGTCTTGAACTTTTACCCCCCAGAACTGTGAAAAGTACATTTCTGCTGTTTATAAGCCACCCAGCCTAGGGGTATTGTTAGAACAGCCTGAATAGACTAAGACGAGAGAGATTATTCAACCTGAGACTTAAAGGAAATTTCATAAATTAAAAAAAATGCACAGCATATTTCATTCTGAGATCACTTAATCCTTTACTCCACGCATTCAAGAAGATTCTCAGATTAATTTTTGCTTGTAGGCACAAGGCAGGACTTATGTCCTATGAAGCAAAATGCCAGTATTTTTTTAAGCCATGTTGTAAAACCAATGACCCTGTGACCGCATGGCACAGAACACTTACATTTTGGTCCCACAGCTGAACCTTTAGGGTGACTAAGAGGAATGCCTGTGAAACATGCTATCGGTCTTGGCTGTTTGATCTCTAAATAAGAGGAATTCTGTACACTCCACAGAACTACGATCTGTAGTAAAATTAATTTTCAAATTTCAACATGTGGGCAAAAAGGCATTTTCTCCAGCATTTTAAAATTGATTTTTAATTGTAAATGATTTACCAAAGGTTGTCAGTAAATTTTACATATAAAAGCAATTTAAAAAATATTTCCAATAAGCACTTGACATCTAATCAGCTCTCTACTCCTTTTTTATTTTATCAAAAGATTGGAAACTTCCTTTAAAGAAAATAATTTCTCATAATTAAGCAGCAAAACATCTGTCTTTACAAAGCATGAGGGGTACCAGATGTCGGTAAACCTTAGTTACTCTTTCTTGATCTGGGCAAAGCAAATCTAACAGATTTTTCTGACAAGTTTGTTTGTGAATCCTCCACTGGGCTCCGTTCTATCACATGTACTTTTTCATGGTAAACTACAATCACTTATACTCTTTCCCTATCCTTCTAAATTAATTCCCTGAATTTGGTGAGTGGTATTTCCCCATTTAGGCTATGAATTAATTGAGGCTTTCTTTTCACCATGATTTTCTGATGTCTGGTACACAATCTTTCTCATTCCCACATCCTGCCCTGCACAGTTGCCCCGCCCTTCCTTCCACCATCTGTAAGATGGTCATACCAACAGGTGACATGGACAAGGTGGCTGTGTGTTTTGTGTAGCTTCAGAGTTAGATTAAAATTACCAGGCACTGGCTGGGTACCCGTAGCTCAGTGGTTAGGGTGCCAGCCACATACCAGGGCTGGTGGGTTTGAAACTGTCCAGGGTCTGCTAAACAAAAAAGAAAAATAGCCAGGCATTGTGTAGGGTCCCTGTAGTCCCAGCTACTAGGGAGGCTGAGGCAAGAGAATCACTTGAGCCCAAGAGTTGGACTCTATCTCAATGTAAAAACAAAACAAAACAAATAAAGTTACCAGGCACAGATTTAGTCTTGTCCTTTCATTTATGCTTTGGGGAAACCAATTCAGATTATTAAACATTTCATGTAACTGCACGCGAGTTTTGTCAAGTTGGAAACTTGGACTTTTTACGTGTACTGAGTTTTTCACTTCTGGTTTTCATAACCAGGAGATCAGACAGTTGATTTCACATGACGTGTGTAATGTCTCATGACTGGAGTTTGCTTTGTTTTATAGTATCGGTACTCCTTGTAACTTTCAGATTTTGTAAACAGATGATGTATTTCTCCATTGAAACACAATTTAAAAAAACACACAAGAAAGCATTCTCAAATTATGGTTATTGTTTTAAATTATTCATTTATTCAATCATAATGTACTGAGTACGTCTTATATGCTAGACATTATTCTAAGTGTTTAAAATATGGCAATTAGGATAACATCAAACATGCCCACCCTCAGGAAAACTGTATTTGTAAAGGAAAGATAAATAGCATTTAACATATATAGTAAAATATATGTAGTAAATTAAATGATGATACATTTTATGAAGAAAAATAAAGTAAGGAAGTGATTTAGGAAATGAAGAGGGAGAAACGATTTTAAATAGAGTTATCAGGGAGGTCCCTGTGGAGAAGGTGACAATTGAATAAAAACCCAAAGGAGGTAAGGAAACGGGCTAAATGTAAATTGTGAAAAATAAATCCAGGCATAAGAAATGGTGAGTGCAAAAGCCCTGAGGCAGGAGAGTGCCAGATGTGAGAGATCAAGACACAAAAAAGTAACTAGTACGGCAAATGAGGTGAGAAGATCAGTAGATGAAAGAGAGTGAGGGAAAGGTCCTTGAGGCTTTGTGGGTTTGTGCTTTTCCCACTGAATGTGATGGAAACCACTGGAGAATTTTAGTGGAAAAAGTGATATTATCTGATTTTGTATGAATAAGATTGCTGTAACTGCTACATTGGAAGCAGGTGGGGAGATAAGTGAAAACCTATCAAGATTAATGACACTGAAGATGACTGTCACCTCCATTAATGATTAGAAAGTCAGCAGAATTCATTTAAAGGGACAACATATAGTAGAATCTCTATAAGTTGATCACTCGAGGGGAACATACAATATTTTCTAACTAACCACAGATCCTACTTGCAATAATGAATCAATTATCTTAAAAATAATAATAATAATGCCAGTAAAGAAGTGTGTTTGGATTACATTCTGTTTTACTAAACAAGGTGCATCCAGACAGGACATTTTGTCCATTTACACTACACACTCCACTGTAGTTAGTTTTGTATTCACAAATTTAGTGGTGACTCAAATGATACCAAGAAAAATATTAAGTGATTTTAAAAACAGCCATGTTGATTATATCCTTGGTTGTATAGATATTCTTCAGCATGATGTAATCTTATTTGTCTATTTTCAAATTTGTTGTCTGTACTTTTGGGATTATATCCAAAATAATTATTGCCCATACCAATGTCAAGAAGCTTCCCCCTATGTTTTGGGCATTTTTTTTTTTTTTAGCAGCTTTATAGTTTTAGTCTTTAATTCATTTTGAATTTGAATAGATTTTTATATATGGTTGAGATAAGGATATATTTTCATTCTTCTGCATGTGGATATCCAGTTTTCTCAACTCCCTTTTTTGAAAACAGTGTTTTTTTCCCATTGTTTTCTTGGCATCTTTGTCAAAAACTCGATTGACTCTAATAAAAACTTGGACTTACTTCTAGGCTGTCTATATAGTACTTTTGGTCTCTGTGTCTGTTTTTATGTCAATACCATGCTGTTTGGATTATTATAGCTTTGTAGTCTATTTTGAAGTCAGGTAATGTGATGCCTCCGGCATTGTTCTTTTTGTTCAAGATTGCTTTGGCTAGTCTGTGCCTTTTGTGGTTCTATAAAAATTTTAGTATTTGTTTTTATATTTGTGGAAAATGTCATTGGAATTACTGTACATCTATAGATCACTTTGGATGGATATATGAACATTTTAATAATATTCATTCTTTCAATCCATGAACAGAAGACATCTTTCTATTGTTTGTCTTCTTCAGTTTCTTTCATCAACGTTTTATAGTTTTCAGGGTATAGATCTTTTATCTCCTTAAATTTATTCCTAAGCACTTTTTTAGTTACTATGAATGGAATTGTTTTATTGTTCTTTTTTTTTCAGATAATTGCTTATTAGTATATAGAAATTTTGCTAATTTTGTTGATTTTGCATCCTACAACTTTACTGAAGTTTTTTATTTTTTAAACAGGTTTTTTTGTTTGTTTGGGGGTTTTTGGTGTATATGTGTGTGGAGTCTTTAGGTTTTTTTTTTCTATATAAGATCATATCATCTGCAAACAGAAATAATTTTCTTTTTTCCTTTCAAATTTTGATGGGTTTTATTTCCTTTTCTTGCCTAATTGCTGTAGCTAAGATTTCCAGTGCTATTTTAAATAGACGTGGCATAAGTGGGCATTCTTATCTTATTCCTGACTATAAAGGGAATGCTCTTAGTTTTTCCACCATTGAGTATATGATATTAGCCATGGGTTTGTCATAGATGGACTATATTTTGTTGGGGTACATAATAATAATTCCTTCCATGCCTAATTTGTTGACAGTTTTTATTGTGAAAGGAGTTTGAATTTTTTCAAATGCTTTTTCTGCATCTACTGAGATGACAATATGGGTTTTATCCTTCTTTCTCTTAAAGTAATATATCACATTTATAGATTTACATAAATTGAACCATTGTATCCCTGGGATTAATCCCTCTTAAAATAGTCTTATAGACTTGTTCTTTTAAAGTATTGTTGAATTTATTTGCTAGTATATTATGGAGGAATTTTGCATCTGTGCTCATCAAAGACATTGCTGTGTGATTTTTCTTTCTTAAAGTGTCTTTGTAGGGCTTTGATATCAGGGTAGAACTGGCCTCATAAAATGAGGTTGTATTTCCTCTTCTGTGTTTTGAAAGAGTTTGAGAAGGACTTGTATTATTTCTTCCTTAAATGTTTTGGTATAATTCAGCAGTAAAACCATTAGGTTCTAGGATTTCCTTTTCTTTTCCATTCTCTTCTTCTCTTTTATTTTATTTATTTATTTATTTGAGACAGAATCACACAGTATTACACTGTCACTTAGGCTAGACTTCACCCTTCAACTTCTGGGGTCAGGCAATCCTCCTGCTTCAACCTCCTAAGTAGCTGACACTACAGGCATGCACCATCATATCTGGCTAATTTCTTTCTCTCTCTTTTAAAGACAGAGTCTCACTATGTACCTCAGGCTAGTCTGGAACTCCTGGACTTGAGAAATCCTTCTCCCTCAGTTTCCCAAAGTGTTGGGCTAATGCCCAGCCTAAGAGTTTCTTTGATGGGACACCTTTTTTAAAAATTCCAGATTGATAAGAGGGTACAAATGTTTAGGCTGCATTGTTTTCATTTCTAAGTTCAAGTTCAAGTCGTAGTTGAGTGCTTTTCCCAGGGGTGTGCCGAATACCTTCACATTAGGTGAGAACTTGCCCATCACCTTCCCTCTTCCTATTTCTCTCCTCTCTCCTCCCCCACCGAGAATACAGTTGTGTTTTTCTTTCAAGTGGACAGTGATTGTTTATATATCAGTTTCATATTAGTATTGAATACACTGGATACTTGCTTTTCCATTCCTGTGATAATTTGCCGATGGGAGACCTTTTCCACTGGTTCAATCTCCTTGCTCTATTGAAATTTTCTGCTTATTTATGATTCAGTCTTAATAGATTAAATATGTCTAAGAATTTATCCATTTCTTCTCTATATAATTTGTTGGCAGACAATTATTAACAGTACTCTTTTATGATCTTTCATATTTTTGTTGTATTAGTTGTATCTTGTCTTTCACTTCTTTTTTTTTTTTTTTTTGAGACGGAGCCTCAAGCTATCCCCCTGGGTAGAGTGCCATGGCATCACAGCTTATAGCAACCTCCAACTCCTGGGCTCAAGCGAGTCTCCTGCCTCAGCCTCCCAAGTAGCTGGGACTACAGGCACCCGCCACAATGCCTGGCCATTTTTTGGTTGCAGCCATCATTGTTGTTTGGTGGGCCCGGGCTGGGGATTCGAACCCACCACCTTAGGTGTACATGGCTGGCGCCTTAACCTATTGAGCCACAGGCGCCAAGCCATGGTCTTTCACTTCTAATACTGTATTTGAATCTTCTTTCTTAGTAAGTTCAGCTAAAGATTGGTTCAATTTGTTTATGTTTTTAAAAAGCAGTCTTAGTTTCACTGATCTTTTCTATTGTTTTGAGAATCACTATTTCAAGCATTTCTGCCATAATTTTTATTATTTCCTTCCTTCTACTAACTTTGGGCCTAATTTGTTATTGCTGTTTTCAGTTCTTGAGGTGTAATATCAGGTTATCTGAAACCTTTCTTCTTTTTTGATATAGGTGTTTATTGCCATAAACTTCCCTCTTAGAATTGCTTTTGCTTCATTCCACACGTTGTGTGTTCATTTTCATTTGTCTCAAGTTCTTAAAATTTTCAGTATAATTTCTTATTAGACTCCCTGGTCATTCAGGAGCATATTTAATTTCCACATATTTGTGAATTTTCTAAAATTCATCCTTGAACAATAGATCCTTTTAATAGGAATTAGTATGAGGAGTGTGAAAAAAGAATTTGATAAAAAAGAATGAGGACTTTCCTGCAAGACTAAAAATTTGATCACCCTTAATATGATTAAGCAATTAAAGAGTTTGAATATATCAAGTACTTCAGTGTTTTTTTATGCTTTATTACTGCGTAAGAGTTAAGTAGTACATTAACAGTTCTAGGCTTTTAGAAAAAAAATGTTTTTTTGGTTTTTTTTTTTTTGAGACAGAGTCTCACTTTCTTGGCCTACTCACAGCAATATAACAACTCTTAGGCTCAAGTGATCCCCTTGTATCAGGCTCCCAAGTAGCTGGGGCTACAGGTGCCCACCGGCTATTTTTAGAGACAGGGTCTCACACTTGCTTAGGCTGGTCTCCAACTATTGAGCTCAGGCGGTCCACTTGCCTCGGCCCCCCAGAGTGCTAGGATACTAGGAGTGAGCCATCGCACCCTTAGAAAAAAAATTTTTATGTAACTCACATAGATTCTAAGAATATAGTAAATTTGCATAGAAATGCCAAATAGCTTCCTTCTAAAATATAACTCTCACTGAAAACTACTAACCTGTCTCACTAAATATGTCTTTATAAGGTCAGTGAATAAAATATTTAGGTCAAGAACATATGGAAGGTGATCTCTGTAGCTATAAGATAATCTTTCCCCTTTTTAGTTTTGAGAGATAGACCAGGAAAAGCAAATTATTTATTAATAATAAAGAGACTTCTTCCTATGATCTCGATACAGGTTGTAAAAGCCTCCTGAAACCCTGCCCCTTTGTTTTATTCCACCTGCAACTCAGCTTTCTCCCTAAACAAATCAATGTATAGGCCTGAGAAAGGGGAAAAAGTGACAGCAGACAAGATGACATATTGTTTTTTTTTTTTCAGTTCTTGGCTGGGGCTGGGTTTGAACCCACCACCTCCAGCATAAGGGGCCGGCGCCCTACTCCTTTGAGCCACAGATGCAGCCCAAGATGATATATTCTTGTGGCATCTGGTAGGATGGGATTAAATAGAATATTTCAGCTATCTTATTAACCTTTGAGTCCCTGTTACTGTTTTGTAAATTCTGTTTATTTTTGTTTGCTATTATATTGGCTATTTACATACATATCACCCTAACAGTCAAACTTCTCTTCCAGTTCATGCTGACTGGAGGTTCTTATAGTAGCCATAATTAAAGGATAGAATTTAGTTGCTAATTTGCTATTATCATCATTTCAAAGTTCTTGTCAAGATATTATAATCTTTATTCTGGTAACTTAGAAGTGGAGGCACAGCATGATTAAATGGTTAGCTCAAGATATGCTGAGTGTAAAGAGAATTCAGAAACGTCAATAATCCCTTAGAAATGAACATCTAAAAATAGCCTACTTATAAAGTAAGTAGCTACTTTCTTCTAAATAAATAGTTAGTGTTTCTAGTGTGTATCTTGAATATGAAGACATCAAAGAAATTTCCCACTGTAATCTGTAGTGATTCAATCAACAAGATCCAATGGTTGCTGTTATATTTAAGGCTCTAAGTTACAAAAAGTGTTTCACCGAGTAAGTATTTAAGGTAGTAAGTTATAAAAGTGTTTCACCAAGTACATATCAACAAAAACACTGGCACTTGTTGAAAGTCAGACATCTCAAAATAAGAAGAACTATAATGGTAAAACCTTTTCTGAATCAATGACAAATATTTGAGTGATATTTACCGATTTATTATAACATTATTGTCCTTTACAGTTGGACACTAGACCATATTCTGAACTATTATGTTGAATAACCTATTAATTTTCCATGTTGTGGATGGAATAGACAAAAGTTATACCATTTTAGAGGCATACTAAAGCATGCTAGAAAGTGAGAGAACTAGTCTCTTGTTTTAGGCTGAAGAGATGTGGGCTACATTCTCCTACAGAAGCTACAGAAGCCGAGAGAACATAGTGTGGGATTTTTGAACCTAAACTACCTGGTTCCCTGGAAATTATATAACAGATGAGATCCCTAGACTTTAGTCTTCAGATCCTAGTTTAAGAAGGACTGGTGTAGTTTGGGGTCTGGAGTCAGGCTCAAATTCCAGCCCTGCCCATAATAAGCTTTGCAAAGAAGCCAACTCCCTAAACTTTTCTAAGTCTCAGTGTTGTATGACTATTCAAAAGAAATAATAATACCGATTGGCTTATAGGATTATTGGGAGAGGTGGCATAGTAAATATGTCCACATTTTCTCTGCTGCCAATGCATGACGGGATAACTTCCATGGCTGATAAAGGACTGTAAACGGGCCCCACAGTTTGCTCTTCCAAAGCCTAAGGTCGAATGAGAAGTATGATTCCCTTTCTGAGGATGTCCAGCACAAAACCTGATTGCAAAACCTGCTTAACTTGTTATCTTATTAAATAACTGACTGAATTAAAATCTTCAGTCAGGTAGAAACAAGGATTTATTTCACTTTATAGATTATTTGTATTCCACGTCTCTTAAAGACCTGGTAGGTTGATTTGCAGGAAATAGGAGAAGGCTGATGTAAACATGGACATAGGCAGCTGTTATCCTGGAATATGTGACCACTGGAGTACATATCCACTGTACCAGTGCTCCGTGTGAATTCCAGCCTTTGGAGTCAAGTGAACCTGGCCTATAAACAGAATTTTGTCACCTGTTATGATCACTGAACTATAAAGATGTCTTCAAGTATTCACTTATCTTACAAATATTAAACTAAGTAAGAGGAAGAGAAAGATAGGAAAACATATCCACTTAATTCTTTAAGATACTATGTGGAAATGAATAAGTGGGGGAATGGTTGAAAAATGGGCTTGGAGGGGAACTCTTTGACTTGCTGGATTAATAACAGGCAGGTTAGATAGAAATGATGTAGTAAAAACTTGCAAAGATGCCATCCAGTCGTATATTAGAAGGAAAAAATGCTGCTATATTTGGTAACAGGTAAATAAGACTGTGGTTGAGCTCAGAGAGTTGTATAAATGATTTGTGTAAATTAAATTAATAATTGACTCCCTTTCTGTATGTGCAATATAAAAGAATATGTGGAGAATAAATCAGAGAAATAAACCATCACGATTTATTGATTCCCTATCCCAGATGACCTGAGTCAATGGACAGCAGACTCACCCTTGATTGGGAAACTTTCAATGATCATACGAAGGGAAAGAAATCCAGGGACTGATAAAGGACCAAGTTGTTTTTATCAGGAGGAGAATCAAGTTCATTTTAAGGCCAACATGCCCAGGAAATTCATGCACAGGATTAATTGACCTAAAGTATGATTGATTTGCATAGCAGTTTGTCCTGCCATTCCGTGATCATGTTTTGAGACTTCTTAGAAAATTCTGTTGACTGAGAATTGCTGTACCTTGGTGTGGGTGTAAGGGAATCCATGCCAGTTAGCAATGTAAGCTGCAGCAGTGAGTACCTGATGTCACAGGTCCCAGGAAGACAGAAGTAGATCTGCAGTGAGACTCACCAGCTTGCCTGCTCCCCAGCCAGCTATATGGTTCTTGAAGGCATGCAGCCCTCACCAAAATGGACCTAGCATCTGGGGAAAGGAGGTTGTCCTCTTGATGGCAATGATGTGCCTTAAAGTAATGCCTGTCACAAATCCTAACACTATGGCAGCCCATGAAAACCATGACCTCTACAGTGAACAGTATCCATCATCAAAGACCTTGTCCATCACCCTGGCACTAATCCCACACTCCTTTGCTGGTCTATCTCCACACTGGCCAGAGAGAAGTGATTAAGGGTCTTTACTATGCTGACTCCAGAGAACATAAGGCTGATATGCCTCCAGTCTCAGGCTTTGGCCAATTAAATCAGCCTTTGTCTTTGGGATAATAGCAAAATATAGCAACATGTGTCTGAATTTCATCCCATTTGCAAACCTAAATAATTTGGGTGATGGTGCCTCTTGATTAATAACTTCCTCCTGAGCTGAACACTGTGCCCAGAAGAAAGAAAGAAATTAAGCACAGAAGGGACTCAGGCCTGTGCCACACAATCTCTAACAACTTCCAACATCAATTTTAGATAACTACAAGGCTTGTTACCTCATTTAGTGGCCCAAGTTTAATTTGACATCAATTGTCAAAGCTTGCTCAAGTCTCAGTAACAAGAGGCAATTTACTCAAGCACCTTGTTATCTAAGAACTTTTCAGTGCACACGGTATCAGCAGAGTGGGAGCACTGTACTATTTTAAAAGTCAAATATGACACTAGTATATTGTCCGTCTATAAAATTTTGTTGATCCATATTTTCATTGACTCCAACTCATTAAAAGAGTCAGCTCCCAATACATTCCTAAGTCCTTCACCTACATCCATTTTAGTTGTGCTTGAAAAGCAAATGCCAAGTAGTTTTAAATGACAATATGCCAGACAAATAGGACCCTTTGTTCATTGGATCAAGAAAATAATGGAGGGTGACGAGAAGGAGTGTTGTTTCACCCAGGAACTACTGATGAAACAGACAGCAAATGCAAGATCTCATTTCAAAAGTGGAAAATTACTGTACCTGCTGTAAGTCCAGTGTAATTGTCACATAATGGTATTCGATCCCATTCTTAATGCTGGGACTCTGCCACCAAGTGTTCTTTCCATCAATAGCGTTTGTAATTGGGTGTCTCTCTATCGAGTCGGCGGCAGCATCGTGTGAAAAGAAGAGGAAAAAAAACCAAAACACGTAACTAATTTGTAGCTGGTTCATTAAAATAGAAAAGTAAAACCAGGTTAAAACAGTCATCATGTGTATCAAACATTAAAATCGTATGAAAAGTGAGCAGTTCATATCTTCAAGAGAAATGATTTGAGGACAACTTTTTTTTTTGGCCAGGGCTGGGTTTGAACCTGCTACCTCTTCCGGCATATGGGGCCGGTGTCCTACCCTTTTTGAGCTATTTGAGGACAACTTTTTCACAGCACTGTTGCAGTAGGAGGAAATGGTTAAATGCTTAGCCTACAGGTGAAGGAGGTGCTGAGTGCTCAGGCCACCAATTGAAATTTGAAAGGTAACTACAGAAATTAAATGTAAAGAAATGATATTGAAATCTAATGGACGTGCCAATCATTCAGAAAAGTAAAAACTACTGTTTCGGGCAGTTCTAGTAAGCTGTCAACCTTGTTAGCAGAAACATAGAATCCTGAATTGTGGCTGAAAGGTGCTGGAAGATTTGCCCTTCTGACACATTCGTTATTGGCAGGACTTGGGCTATCCAATGTATATCTTGTTTTAATATAAAATGCTGTTAAATCTATCGTATAAGGTGGTGAAGCTCATAAACTAATATCCCCAAATATGTCACCCTCATATGCTGATTATTTTTAAATTAAAGGCTGATGGAGAGATCAGTAGATGCTGCAAGAAGTTTTACTTTGATATTCCTTTACCCACCTGAAGTCTGGACCTGCTAAGAAGACATTACCTCTGGCCCCCTCCCTACGTTTTTATCAATTTAACTCATATTTCAGGAAGAGACTCTGAAGTCAGTCAATACACCCGGACTGTTCTGTTGACCCAGTGTTTGTCCTAAGCTACTATCTATTCTCTGAGCAAATTGAATTCCTTTCAAAATCATCCCCCAAATTGCCCTATTTCCTCCATCTTCTCTCTTTTATGAAGTGGGGTATATTAGAATCTGGACCCCTTGGGTTATCAGGTAATCACCCTCCTGTGAGTCCCCATGGTATGTGCATTGAAATAAATTGTGTATGCCTTTTCTATTAATCTGCCTTTCATCAGCTGATTTGCAGTGACCCTTCAGAGAACAAAAGGGAAGTATTTGTGTGGCCCCTACAGAGGCCTTTTGCAGCCAATCTTTAACTTGCTGATTTTCCACCATTACTTAGTGATATAATGAAAGATAGCCCAGACCTGTCATCCAACATTTGCTTGTCCCATAATCGCTAACTTTGGGAATCTGGACAATATTGGTAAGAGAGAGATGGTGGTGAAAACTTCATCCTACCAACAACACACAGATCTTCCCTCACTTCTACCCCAGATGGATGAGAACAGGATTATTGTGAAAATCCAAAAGGAGATTGGAGGTAGAAAGAAGGGGCATGAGGGTCATTGCCTCTCCCACAGACTTTTGTTCCAGTTCCCTTCCTTCTGACAGTCAACTCTCACAGTCTCAGCTCCTCCAACTTAGCTCCATGTATCCTACAAGAGTCACTTAAATCACCACTGGGCTGCCACAGCCTCACTACCGTTTGGTTCCTAGGCATTGGCTCTTGAAATCTTTGCTTCTCATTTTCCAAGTAAGATCAGTTCTTATTCTTTTTCTCCTCCCATAAGCCGGCCTCACTCACACGTGGGTGCAAACAGCAGGAAGGAAGATTGTTGATGATCTTTTTCTTTTCTTTTCTTTCTTTCTTTCTTTCTTTTTTTTTTTTTTTTGAGACAAAGTTTCACTCTTTCACCCTGGGTAGAGTATCATGGTGTCATAAGCTCATAGCAACCTCAAACTCTTGGGCTCAAATGATCCTCTTGCCTCAGCCTCCTAAGTAGCTGGGACTACAAGTGCCTGGCAGTTTCTCTATTTTTAGTAGAGACAGGCCTCTCGCTCTTGCTCAGGCTGGTCTTGAACTCCTGAGGTCAAGCAATCCACCTACTGCAGCCTCCCGAAATGCTAGAATTACAGCCATGAACCATCAGGCCAGTGGATGTTCTGTTTCTACATCTAGGGCTACAGTAAGGGTATCTAATATCTGGCTTGGAAGAAGTCGGCACATTTTCCCATGGGAATGTAGACAAAGCACAATGGACCCTCCTTGGTGCTCTTCTATTTGCTATGGATTAAGTATGCTTTGGGGTGTCAGTCTTGAGGATTTTTCTAAAATTAATCATCCAGGGAGATGTTACAAATTAATGGACTGTGAATAAACTTTTAGATTAGAACACAATCCTTTCTTGAATTGAAAGAATAATAAAATAACCAACAAGTCACATCATTTTGAAGAACAACCATGTACTATTAATTCACCTGCATAATATAATAACCTAGCCATGCATTCTAATAACATGTTAATGACCAAGATTTGAAATATGAAGAGCTGGCCTACAAGGAGATAGACATTCCTCCTGATTCCACTGTTCGGTACTAAACTGACCATGAATAAATCTTTTAAATATTGTGTGTCATTTCTGAAATAGGAATAACAAAATCCACCATAGCAACTTTTAACTTTTCAAAAAAAAGTGAAATTTCAAAAAAAAAACTATATTGGAGAGATTGGTTTGTTAGATTTATTGTAGTTATTCTAACGTTTCATTTTTCTAAGTAATAATAACTTCCAATCTACTTTTCTTATCATATAATATACTATCACTATTATTTCATAAAGCAAAAGGCATGAAAAATGAACAAAGGTTTTTAAAAATCATGCTATCACAATGAAGAACAAGTATTAAAATGTATCCTTTTTTCTTTTTATGAAAATTAGGAAACATTATTCTCATTTTCTTTATTTGCCATAGACCATTGAAAACATCCTACATGGGAACCCTTTACTCACAGAGTTACCAATGAACATTACATCTATAAATATTATAATGGGTATTGTGGATATATACAAAATAAATAATGCATTTGTTTGAGATGTACACTGTTGTGAATTTTTTTTTTTTTTAAGAGAGACAGAGTCTTACTTTATTGCCCTCAGTAGAGTGCCATGGTGTGACATAGTTCATGGCAATTCCTGGGCTTAGGCCATTCTCTTGCCTCAGCCTCCCGAGTAGCTGAGACTATAGGCACCTGCCAGAATGCCTGGCTATTTTTTGTTGCAGTTTGGCTGGGGCCGGTTTGAACCCACCACCCTCAGTACATGGGGCTGGCATCCTACCCACTGAGCCACAGGCGCCACCTGTTCTGAATCTTAATTTAAAACAAATTTCACTTAATAACAGATTTTGAAAAAACAATAAAAGTCAAACAGAATTAAGTCCTTAATGCCACAGGAATCTGAGTATAAAGTAAAATCATCTTTAAAAGAAAAACTTTTATTACAAACGGAACATTCTTATCACAAGGACATTTGCATTAGAATGTTTATTGCAACTCAATTCACAATTGCCAAGACATAAAGCAACTGAAGTTCCCACCGATCCATGAATGAAGATGTGGAACCCGTCAACTAGTGATTGGATTAATAAACGGTGGTATGCGTATACCATGAATACTATTCAGCTATAAAAAAAGATGGTCTCTTCACATCTTTTGTATTTCCCTAGATGAAGTTGAAACACATTATTCTTAGTAAAGTATCATAAGAATGGAAATGCAAGTATCCAATGTATTCAATATTAATACGAATCTAATAGAAAAACTACTACATGCTCATATGGGAGAATAACACAAGTACAGGGTGGCCATAAAGTTCATGTGCAATTTTAAACAGTGTGCAATTTAATTGCACATGAACTTTATGGCCACCCTGTTTAGTAAAGTGGGGAAGGGAGATGGTAGGAAAGGGGGAAGGAAAGGAGGGAGGGGGATGGGCAACTCTCCCCTGATGGACACACTGTGAGGGTACAGCACCCCCAGGATCAAGGGCTTAACTGCCTCAATTACAACTTGAACTTTGCCTGAGAAACACAAACAATGTAACCTCATCATGTCTACCCTCGTATTAATATGAATTTTAAAAAACCTGAGTATACATTAAATTTGCCATTTTCATATTTGTGAACATTTGTATTACATACTAATTTTATTTATATAGCCTGCTATAACTTTTAACTGAAAATATAGGTGATATGAATGTTCCAAATATGGATATTCATCTTCTAAATCTTAATATGAGCATATAGGACATGACAAGAATATTCCATTTATATTAGTACATTTTTGAATTCAACTAAACAGATGTAAGGACTTTATTTTGTAG
The DNA here is from genome assembly GCA_963574575.1 of Galagoides demidoff. Taxonomy (NCBI): domain Eukaryota; kingdom Metazoa; phylum Chordata; class Mammalia; order Primates; family Galagidae; genus Galagoides; species Galagoides demidoff. The sequence continues at coordinate 43,204 of CAUYQV010147288.1, forward strand.
CAAGTCTTATCACGTTAGTCCGTCAACTGAGATGAGGCATCCTGCATCATTAATGAAAAGCAAAATTGCTGAATATATTTAATAATTAGTGCTAGTTAAATTGTTCTGTTGAAGCTAAAGAAGGTGTCAGGTCTTTATAATGGCAGCAAATACCGGAAGCATAACTAAATATCAAATAGATGCCCCTGATGGCATAAGGCGGTGATGAAATTAGCATATTAGGAATCGGAATTATAAATGAGATATTACTGGCATTGCTTCTGAAGAAAAACAAATATCACAGAAAATTCCCCAAACATCTCCCTGGATCGTCTTTGCAGACTGTGTGTTTAGGATGTGATAGAAAAACATGCCCACAACCACATACTCAAATCAAATTTACGGCTCTTAAGTAATTGTGAGAGAAGTTGCCTAATTGGAAATTTTGATATCTGTTACCTCAGGTCAAATCGATATGAGAATTAGTCATGACAAAAAGGACTGGGAGATGAATCAACAATTAACCATAATCCCTATTATGAAAGTTTAATCATAATTAATTTGCAAATACTGATGAATTGCTGGCATAGTTCCCTTATTTAAAAGGAGGCAGAAACGTATAATGTCCTCAACAGGGAGAGCTGTACAAGTTAATTGCAGGGCTAACTGCATCTGAAAACTGGCTAGGGAATCGCTGGTCAGGGGAACCTTTCCAATTGCTAGTTTTTAATTGAGAAGCACAATCTATTAACTTGACTAAGTCAGAAAATTCAAATTGCATTTTCTTTGCGTGGTAATTAAGTGCAGACTTTCCAGATTTATTCTAAGAGTTCACTGAATTTGTAAAATTTCATCGTCTGTTGCTCCAACTTTTACCAAAATATGCAAACGTTCAGGTGATTGATGGCAAGATTTTTATTTCTGTGAGATTTTATTCTTTCTAAATGTCTAGTACGAAAACAGAATGGTGAAAGGTAATGGAGCCGATCATTTAAATTAATCACACGCAAAAAATCCAGGGTGTGACAGGTTTTAAAAAACACTAAAAGTAAATAAAAGGGGGAAATACAAAACACATCTCATATGCATCTTGCTTTACTGAAATAATTTATTCATTCCTGGCTTCAATAGGAAAACATGGGGTGAGATGGCTTAAATGTGGATTTTTTACTGAGATACAAGAGACATGAATATAGAACTTGAAAAGGAGAGGCAGCGTGGCTCTGGGACTCCATTTGGGAAATGCATCTCATCCGTCTTCCCAAACGAGGTTTTCCTCTCAATTATTTTCCATGCCAATCTTTGCATAATCCTTCAATCTTACCGCTGTGATCATACACATTTCCTTTCTCTCTCCTTTTCTGTGTAAATATGTATTAACATGTGTAAATATATATTAGATTTCTGTATATATATTTAATGTTACAATACATGACTATTATATTTAATATGTTTGATATTGTTAATATTGAATTAATATGCAAACATATTTCTATGCCTGCATACATACACACACGGATGATTTTATATACTCTCTCTAATTCTCCCTCTCTGCCCAGTCTCCCTAAACATACTTCTGCACAAGCCAATGCACCCGACCTCCACCACATCCCTGCCTGAAATCACTGAGTCAAACATCCCCCGAACGAATGGCTTTTCCTTCCCTCATGAACTTAAAATAAACGATCAATTCATTTATTTTCTGGCCTTCGCTTCAATTTTCTTGCCCTCCTCAGTAATGCTCCATGAGGATCAGTCCAAACATCGATTCTAGTTTACTCCGTATGGAATTTTCACCTTATTATGGTGTAGTGATCTCCTATTCCCTGAAGAGCCTAATCTAATTGTGCTTCTTATTTTAGTAGATAACTCAGACTTTCATGTTTTTTTTTATTAATTGATAGCTGTATACATTAATGCAAACATGGGGTACATTGTACTGTTTTCATATGCAATTTGAAATACTTTCATCAAGCTGGTTAACATAGATTTCTTGTTATTTGCTTAGTCATTGTATCAAAACATTTATATTCTAGTTCTAGAAAATTTCACTTGTACCCTTGTTAGACAGATGTATAGGTGATCTTTCTGGTCACCCTCCCACCACCCAACCGCCCTTCCCCCCTCCCCTTCCCCATCCCCTTCTCATATTCTTGGGCTGGAATTAAGTTGTACCTTTCGTTTGAGAGCTATAAATTAGTTTCATAAAAGGGCTGTGTACATTGGATACTTTTTCTTCCATTCCTGAGATTCTTTGCTAAGAAGCACATTTTCCAGTTCCATCCATGTAAACACGAAGGAGGTAAAGTCTCTGTTTTTCTTTAGGGCTGCATAGTATTCCATGGTGTACATATACCACAGTTTATTGATCCATTCGTGGATTGATGGAAACTTGGTCTTCTTCTATGATCTGGCAATTATGAATTGGGCTGCAATAAACATTCTGATACAAACATCTTTATTGTAATGTGATTTTTTATCTTCTGGGTATATACCTAATAATGGAATTGTAGGAATGAATGGCAGGTCTATTTTTAGATCTCTAAGTGTTCTCC
>CAUYQV010147289.1:0-38692 GCA_963574575.1 Galagoides demidoff
ATTTGATAATGATATAGGATTTTTAAAATTGTATACTGACTATGAGGTCTTTGACCCTACATTTATTGATAAATATGGTACACAAAATAATGTACATGTAAAATGTTGTCTCAACATATATTGTTATTTGCTATAGGCTGATAAGGAAACCTATTAATCAATTTAATAAAAAATCTAGATTTGTCATACTTCGAATTGCTGATGTTCATTGATTAGGAAAGTTATTTCCTGGGTTCTATCGTTCAAGATAAGAACGTAATGAAGTTGAAGTGCATATTTACTTAAAGGAATTTGAGTTACCTGTGTGTGAATTGAATTTCCTGGTAAGTCATTAGTATTCGTTCTGCATCAAGGAACAGAATTTCAATCAACTGTACCCCTTTTCCTTTTACCTTTTGAAAATGTAGTACTATTGTACTACAGCTTCCTATAGAAAATATATTAAGGAGTTGTTGCAGCTTTTTATAGAAAACATATTAAGCAGTTGTTCAATATACTTTACTAAATTTGGCAACATGCATTCAAATATTAAAGAATTCATTTGTGAGATTTCTGCTGACTCCACAGTTTGGTCATAGCATGAATAACTGAAAAGAAAATTGCAATAAGCAATAATCACAAAGTAACACCACGGGTCAACCCTGGGGTTTGATGGGGAGTAGAATATAATTTGCGGAGTGTCCTTCAGTGTCCTTCAGTTACAAGCTCGAGGGGCACAGAGAAGATTCTGTTCATACTCTGCATATGTCAATGGTTCAGACAACAGGGACACGTTGGAAGTGGGATACTTTCTCCCCCACAAAGGCCCTGGCAACAACATCTCATCCTTAGCAAGTCTGGCAGTGAGACTGGGCAGGAGGGTTTTTTTTTCCTTTGTGCTGATATTCAATCTAATCTAAACCAATGCTATTTTAAAAATTTCCTGGAATTGGTTTAATGAGCTATGTCATTTTTTTAAATGGCATCCTAATTTTATGTAACAAAGGGCAGAAAAAGATAAATCAGTGCTTCTGGATGTGCCTGTATTCGATTTGAACACTTTGGTAGAATATGTAAGAAATGAACGAAGTAATTGTGGGGAATTGGGGAATAAGATATGTGTGTACCGGAGTGTGAACAGGACTTTTTTTATATATACTTTTTATATAGTGTAATTTTCAAACTTGTGAATATATTATCTATTCATAAATGAAATGATAATAATTTTTCAAAGTCCTTATCGAAAAAATATGAGTTATTTGAGGGAAAACAATTGTTGGAAATGTGCTGGTCCTCCGTGGCTGACTCCCAATAGCATGGATCGACCCTGGTATTTGATGAGGAGTAGAATATATAATAGTTCATGGAGTATCCGTCAGGGCAGAAATTCTTCTTCACCTCCCCATCCAAGCTAAGGCTGAGGATATGGACTACAACCTGACAATCTTCTGTCTCTCTCTCTCTTTTTTTTTAAGTTTCAGAGTCCCTTCCCCGATAAGCTATGTTATTTAAAACTCAGCTTACCAATAGAATTAAAGATCCTGCTGGTAAGTGTCCCTTTCAGGTCTGTGGCCAATATGCACAGACAGAGCCAGACCTGCTCTCTGAGTAACACTGTGTAGGCAGAACCTGTGCCTGCCCTGGACAGGAGGGCTGCAGGCACCACATCCTTGACGCTGTGTAGGGCTCAGTATTATGTGCAGCACATTATCGGGAAAATAGGACCTGAAGCATAAACTTTTTTTTTGAAAATAGCCTGTAAATGTACAGAATGAACCATAAAAAAACATGAATTTTCTTCTGAGGAGGACAAATGTTTTTAAATTTTCTTTTTTTTATAGTTCAGTAATGAGGTTGCCCATACAAGAAATTTCTCATTTAATATATAAATTTAATAGCAGTATACAATGTCATACAATAAGATGTCAAATTATGAATTAAGCTGTACTGTTCCAGATGGAAAGAGAGGCCTACGGACTGAAGGTCCAGAGGATTTATTGCTGGAGCCGGTTCCTGGGACTCTTCTTGGCTTCTGCTTTTGCTCTTCCTTGGCAGAAATGATGGCTGGGATTTTTCTCTCCTGTTGTTTTCTTACCATGGGAAGCCCTCCTTCTCTTCATTAATTCCTTTCCAGTAAGGTCAATGTTCACTTCTGCCTCTCACGGCTGACCTCCTTTCTCTCCCCTACTCTCATTGAATTTATGAACAGTTTCCTACTGCTTAGTATTTTGTGGGTATTTAATCACTCCGTGTGTATTAGTTGTATTTCCCAAGTGTGTCCTTGAACACCTTGGAAACTGGGCCTTGAGTCTGCCACAGTTTTTATATTCCTTACATTGGTGGTTCTCAAACAGCAGATTCATTTACTGCTCACTTTATTCAAGTTTTTAAAATTTGATGCAAATTTTTAGACATCCAAAAATTTCCATTGGAAAGGGAACCCACAAAAGCACTAAGATTCTTGGACAGGATGGCCAGTGGGGCATTACATAGATAAACTGGCAAACCACAGCTTTACAGCACCTAGCACAGCACACCTCTCCGGCATATACTGGAATGCAATAGTCAATTGATAATTTGCTTGTAAAATTTCTGGTTGTTTCACTTTCTAAATATAACTACTTAATTGTCTTGCAAAAATAAAATAATCTTTTATTATTATTTTAGTTTCTTTTGGTTCAAACTGATAAAAAAAGAAAAGAATCCTAACCAAGCCTTACTTGAAAGGCTTTATGGAACAGGCCAATATTCTACAATGCTAAATAAAATAATTGATAACAGATGGCCAGCTAAGCTCTACCAGCTGTAATCATAAAGACAAAGAGAACTTTCATGGTCAAGGTTAGGGTCTTGCACATACTTTTGATGTGAATGGAAGCTTTGTAAGGCTATGGAGTAAGAGTACAATGGAATATTCTATCAGCAGAATGACACCAAATGCTGGGAAAACGAAAAACTGTAGCAATTTTTAAATAAAAAAAAAGTGCCATGCATTTCTTTTAATAAATCCTTCCTTTATTTTCCACTTTTATTCATAAATGTAAAGATTTACATAATTAAAGAGAAGAATCAAGCTTGGTGCCTGTTGCTCAGTGTTTGGGGTGCCAGCCACATACACAGAGGCAGGTGGGTTTGAACCTGGCCCTGGCCTGCTAAACAGCAATGACAACTGTAACAACAACAACAAAAAAAATAGCTGGGCATTGTGGCAGGCACCTGTAGTCCCAGCTACTTGGGAGGCTGAGGCAAGAGAATTGCTTAAGCCCAAGAGTTAGAGGTTGTTGTGTGTTATGATGCCACGACACTCTACCAAGGGCGACATAGTAAGACTGTCTCAAAAAAAAGAAGAATCACATTCTTTATTAATTATAAGATAATTGATGGCCAGAGGTAAGGCAAAATGATTTTCGGAAGGCATAATTTTTTCTTACTTAGAGTAATGGCATGTGATACTTAGTTACTCTGTAATATTCCTTTGGAATGAGTGAATACTTTATTTATAAATTTAGTCTAATGCATCATTTACTTCTTTAAACCATGTTACAGTGAGGCTAAAGATTAAACTTGATAGAGACTTGAATTGCCAAGTTACATAATCACACAGTTGGAAGAAATTTTTAAAAATGTACCTTATGCACATCAGATGGATAGGCGTTGACTCCATATTTTAAAATAGTCAGACTAGAAGTGTCCATAAGGTCTTTGATGAAGTTTTCCAGTATTTTACAAGAACTATGGTTTCCCTGTTATGAGTATTTATGTTTTAATTGTCCATGAATTTGATACATTTCTTCCTCCTGGCCCTTGGTGATGGTGTGTGGTAAAGTCAAAAGGAAGGGTGCCCGCACTTGTCTTCCCACTAAAGTTAGTATTGTTTCTTCTCTTCAGTTGATTGCTATTTTTTATAAAAGACGAATATAAGGTGCCATCTGTGCTTTGGTAGCTGGTTCCTTGAAATGTTACACTATTGAGCAAAAGTAGCAAATATTCATATAGAGCTTATGTCAGGTGCTCTATATGAGTATTGAGCACTTTAAATATGCTAACTCACACGATGTTCATGCCATCTCTTTACAGTCGGCATGTCAATAGCCCCATTTTATAGATGTAGTACTGAGGCAGAGAGAGAGAAAGAGAGTTAAGAGTCTGCCCACAGACTTACCACTAACAAATATGTGCCAGGATGCAGACCGGGTCGACCTACTCCACAGTTAATTAGACTGCTTCCTTCTCAAGTTTTCCTTGATCTCTGAATTACCATTTGTAGTACTTTTTCCCAGTTCTCCTGCCACTTAGCATCTTCCTATTACTTAACTCTGTTGCTATGCCCTTGGCTTCTGTGAAGATCTCCTGCTTAGTTGTTTCTTCCTTTTAGAAGAAACTGTTTATTAAACTGTTTATATTTTTGATGCCATATATTTTTTTTTACATTTACCAAGGCTCTGCCCTCATTCTTCTTAATAATTTTCTTTCTCTACCATCATTCATTTGGAAATATCATCAGTTGTGGTTTTGTTTAAAAGAGTCTCATGTATCTGTCACTGTCCCCATTCTCTGCCTGGGTTATTTGCTACATCTTTATCTTCTGCAATCTTTCATGGGTAGTTTAAAGACAATAGGCTCCCAAATTAATTGTCCCCATTATGCTCTCCTCACCAAATCTGCACCTTACTCTGTGTCTGCAGCTCTCTCAATGTCAGCACCTGCCTTCCATCCACTTGGAAAAGGCCCCATTGGAGCTACTCTCTGAAGTTCTGTCCTCCTTACTTCCAGGATGCAGCCAGTCATAGGAAATTCTAGTAGAAAGAACAGCTTGAGTTGAGGGTAGAGATATGAATGATGAATAGGCTAGCGAGTCAAAGAAAGAAAGGACAAACCAAGAAAATAAGGATTAGACCAAGGTGATTGAGTAAAGTTTATTGGACTTTGAAGGGAAATGGGTTTTTTTGTGTGTGGGATCACACTGTGTTATTGATTGACTGGCGATTTGTCAATAGGCTTCTTGTCTTTAAGGCTCCCTGACTTTGGTGACTATATTGAAGTGAGATGGGATCTTTAATTTTCATTCCCACAGCTCCCGGAGTTCAGCATTATCAGAACTTCTAGACAGCAGGAGGCTCTCAGAGATGGATCAATACCAATCAAAACATCATAAGATGATTGTGGGAACTAGAAGTAGAAATTAAGTTAAGTCTGGGAGAGGAGGGCAGTCATTTTCAATGTGCACAATGATTCCTACATGGGATACTACACCACACATTAACACACTTGGGAAGCGAATGCAGTCATCAGAGTACTTTGTGAGCCTGAAGAGAGAGTATCTTGGAAGTGGAGAGGGTGATTCGTCCCACTCATTTTTACCTCAGAAGCTGATGAATTACCACCTTTCTTGCCAACATCCAGTAAATACTGGTAGTACTCACCTCTCTTGCACGATGCCACATACAGTAGCCAAAGGTTACTTTTGTTATTCCTGTTCCATATCTTCATTCTGGCCTTCTCTTTTCATGTACACATTTCTAGATAGGTTAATGTCATTGATAAACTAATGGCAAAAGGGAAGTTCCTTGAGGCTTGGCACCTGTAGCACAGTGGTTATGGTGCTGGCCACATACACCAAGAGTGGCAGGTTCAAACCTGGCCCAGACCAGTTAAACAACAAAGACAATTGCAACAAAAATAGCTGGGCATTGTGGTGGGCTATTGGGAGGCCTGTACTTCTAGTTACTTGGGAGGCTGAGGCAAGAGAATCACTTAAACCCAAGAATTGGAGGTTGCTGTGAGCTTTGACACCACATCCCTCTACTGAGGGCAACATAGTGAGACTCTGTCCAAAAAAAAAGAAAAAAAGGAAGTTCCTTAAGATATGGGAAGCATTCCTTCCCTTATTTTATGATCGAGTTTCACTCAATTTAGGGAGCTAGGATTTGGGCAAATACATGAAATTTTGTCAAGTCAAAATAGGCAAAGAAAAAAATCTATATTCCCCAATTAGGTCAGTGCCCTGACCTTAGCAGGGACCTCCAGTTGAGGGTACTGGGCAGATTTTGCAGGAGTTGGACTTAACAGAAGACTATCTGGGTTGATCTGTATTCAGGAGTTAAATGAGGGTGAAAGGGCCTAAGGGGGGTGTTCCAGTTTCTGTTTTCTTTTTATTCATTAAATAGGAGAACAGAGAGCATAAGCTAGCCATGGAGGAGGAGATTTTCTTTTCCTCCTACTTGGCTGAGACAAAGGAAAGGGAAATGACCCAGGAGAATTACCCTGTGAAATCCTGTTTAGACACTTAGATGCCTGGGAAGATTTGAAAGTTTCCCACTTCAAAATGTTTGCTTTTTATTTTGATAAAACCAGAGTAAGTAAAGCTGTTTTCCAAAAATGCTCAATCACCTATCCTTTCCTTTGTGCATTTTTTAAGGAAGCTGATTTGCTTGAAAATGGAACAGGTCTCCCCTCCTCACTGGCAGGGAGCATCACAGGTCAGGCACCTATGTGTCTTTGTTGCCCCTCTTTCGGGGCTCACATCATGAAGGTTGAAGTCAGATTATATTTCTGTGATGGAAAATATGTTGATATATTATTTCTCTTTGTTTGGGTTTCCTCACTATGGTTATTTTATACTTAGTCTGTTTTATAAATTAAGACTTGGCAGTTTGTCAATGAAAAGAAACCATAAACTGTTAAAGAAAGGGAGAGGGGAAGAAATAGAACTAGTAAAACACAGAAATTTGAACATATGGTGACCATATTTTCTGTGCAAAAAATCAGTACACGTGGTCTGACCAGTGCTTGACTCTCTGGGGACAGAACCTATTTTACATGAGCGGTATTCCTAACAACCTGGCAAATCCAGTTTCTGGGGCCAAATAGGCCTTGGAATAAGTAATCCATTTGGGCACCTCCATTGGCAGCTGGAGAGAGCATGGCAGGACTGGATCCTTGGAGATGGTTAGACTGTTCTGCTCTTGCTCTTAAAGGGATATTAGCAGAGAAGGATTGTCTCCTCATTCCTATGAAAGCAACACCAGGCTTTGAAAAATAAAATCTCTATCAAAAGTTTAGATGTTTGAGAGGACTAGGTTTTCTAATGCAAAAACTTCAGGAAAGCATCCATCAAGTCTCTAAGAGTTCAAAACTACCTGTCCTATTGCACATTAAGTGTACATGAAGAACTTGACTCAAGTCAGGCATGAATCCTACTGAATCACTACTTTTTAAAGAAAATTTCAAGTTATTATGAAGGTACAGATGATTAGGTTATAAGTCCAAGTTGTAGCTGAGCCTTTCACCCAGGAAGTGTGCCACATACCTTTACATTGTACCCAGTAGGTGAGAGCTTGACAATTTTCCTCTCTGACCCCTACTTCCACCCCAAATTGAATTTAATTATGTTTTTCTCAACTCTGGGTATGCAGTTGTCCATCTACTCCAGTGGTTCTCAACCTTCCTAATGCCGTGATGTATTTTCTTTATTACAAAGGGGTGGCCACCCACAGGTTGAGAACCGCTGATCTACTGGCTTCATATTAGTATGAACTGGATACTGCTTTTCCATTTTTGTGATACTTTACTGAGGAGAATGTTCTTCAGCTCCATCTAGGTTAATACAAAAGATGTAGTGTCTCCATCTTTTTTATGGCTGAATTGTATTCTCTGGCATGCATATACCACAGTTTATTAATCCATTCATGAGTTGATGAGCACTTGGGCTGATTCCACATCTTAGTGATGGTAAATTGAGCTGCAATAAACATTCTAGTGCAAATGTCCTTATGGTAAAATGATTTTTTTTCTTCTGAGTAGATACTTATTAATGGGATTTACAGGGTCAAATGGAGGGTCTACTTTTGGCTCTTTGAGGATAGTCCATACTTCTTTCTAAAGAGGCTGTATTAATTTGTAATCCTACAACAGTATAAAAGTATTCCCTTCTCTTACATCTAAACCAGCATCTGCGGCTTTGGGATTTTCTGATATGGGTTATTCTCAATAGGGTTTGCCTTTCTCTGATGATTGGGATGCTGAGCAATTTCTCATGCGTTTGTTAGCATTCATTGTCTTCTTTGGAGAAGTTTCTGTTCATGTCTCTTGCCCGGTGATAAATGGGATTGTTCGCTTTTTTGATTGATTAGATTGAGTTCTCTGTAGATTCTGGTTATCAGCCCTTGGTCAGATTTGTAACATGCAAATATCTTTTCCCATTCTGAAGGTTGTCTGTTTGCTTTAGTTGCTGTGCCCTTAGCTGTGTAGAAGCTTTTTAATTTGATTACGTGCTATTTATTTATCTTTGTTATTGTTGCAGTTGGCAATGGAGTCTTCTTCATACAATATTTCTCCAGGCCAATATCATCAAGAATTTTTCCCACAATTTATTTTAGAATTTTTTATCATTATATGTCTTAGATTTAAATCTTTTATCTATTGTGAGTCGATTTTTGTAAGTGGTGAGAGGTGTAGGCCCAATTTCAATCTTTTACATGTTATCCAGTTCTCCATTTATTGAATAGGGATTCTTTCCCCCAGCATATGCTTTTGTTTGGTTTATTGAAGACAAGATGGCAATATGAGGCTGGTTTCCAAATACAAATTTCTCTCTTTGTATTTGAAAGAAATTCATGCAGAACCATGTATTTAACAATAGGCAGATGGGGAACACCTAGCATTTTTAGGAATGTGAAGCTACTCTTAATGATACTATAAGGGTTGACACATGCCCTTATATATTTGTCCAAGCCCACAGAATGTCTACCACCAAGATGAGCCATAATGTAAACTACAAACTCTGGGTCAGTATGGGTTCATAAGTGGTAGCAAATATACCACTCTGGTGGGAAATGTTATCATGGGAGAGAGTATGAGTATAGGGGGAAAGGGTAGAGGTTTATAGGATAGCTCTATGCCTTCCTTTTGATTTTTCTGTAAACCTAAAACTCCTCTAAAAAATAGTCTTTATTATAAAAAAGTGTGTGTGTTTTCTATAAGCAGATTTCTTTACTATAGCAGTTCTAAGCTCCTTTCATGCTTTTATGTGTCATACCTTTCGTGTTCCAGTGGTTGGGAAATTTTTTTGTGACAATAAAATGTATTTCCATAAAGCGTCATCTTGTAAAAGTGTTCTTTCTGTGTTTTAATATTTCCATATTGGAAAAGACTAGCGTGCTACCTAATGATTAAGCATTGTTTTAGATTTTCTCTCTGTATATGGATGCCACATGTTTGTATTTTTACTCTTTTTATTTGGAGCCATTACAAGCTGTTCAACACATAAAAACATAGAACAGTATGGAGATAGGAGGCTTAGGTTTCGTGAATGTGAAGAAAAACATTTTTTGGTAGATCTTTTAAACCATCATCTGGAGTTCATATCTGGGGGAGTAGTTGGCTTTGGTGTTTCAATAGGTCTGGAAGTCATTTGGGAAGTTTCAGTTTCCTCATTCATTTTCCTGAATCCGCACCCTAGTCCATAGTCAGAACACTGATGAACATTAAAAGGCAATATTGGGCTATTGGGTAGAAAAAGGACTCCCTTACTCTTTGATTTATGCTCTTTATTTCCCAATGCTTTTCTACAGGGGAGCTAGCATCCCATCTCTGCCAATTCAAGTTATTAGAAGGCAAAGAGGAACATTAGTATTAATAAGATGTATAAGTTGTCCCAAGCTGAAACCAGAGTTTATAAATGACATACTGGTCTCCAGGGTGAGGAATTCATAACTGAAGCAAGCCTCTGAGAACTAAAATAATAGGGGAAAAATTCAATTCCCACACCATAATATGTTTCCCAGCTGCCCCTGTGCTCAGCCAAGAAATTTCACAAGCTCCCTGCCTCTCCACCCTCCTACCACTACCTCCAAATCCCTGCATCATGGAAATTCTTTCCTCCTTTGGGCTTCCAACCTCGAATATAACCACAAGCTGCACTTCCTGCCAGAAAGTAAATTGGTGAGTTGTAATGTTCCATCTCTATCTATTACCAAGTAAATGGATTGGGGAGCCTTGTTCTCTTAAGTAGCAATATCTGGCCTTTTCTCAAAAGAGAACTCTTTACTCCACTCTAACAACTGTGAGCAATCATTTCTTCCTTATAGAGAGCTTCCAAAATGCTTCACTCAGGTGTTGGCACATCTTATACTTTCTATGGCCATTCTCTACAGAAGTATTAGGACACATAATCCCTTGTTCTCCTTTCTCCTTCACTGCTCTTTGGGTTGCAGATTTGTGAAGTTCCTGATATAAAAATAGACCTTCTCATTGACCCAAAAGGTGGACTTAGGCATACAAAGAACTTTGAGAATCTTGGCTAAATGTCATAATATGAAGTCCAAGCCAGTAATGTGACTCCAGGGCAGAATGAGTCCATATAGGATGCTGGTTAAGGGAGAGCTCTAGTGTCAAGCTGTCTGAGTGGTTCTTAGCCTTGACTCTCATATTAACTGTGCATCTTGGGGAGGTTATTTAACTTCTCTTTGTTGCAAATTGATCAGGTATAAACTAGAAGCATGAATAGTACTTACCTTCTAAGATTAGTTATAGCACCCCATGAGATGTAAGCAAGATTTTTAGAATATTCCTTGTTATGTGTTAGGAATCTTCCCACTAGCTGCTACCTCTCCTTCCCTCTTTTGCTCCTTAACAATACTTAATTCAAAGGGAGTAGGCTCCAAGATAGGATATATGTTCACTGGTGGTTAGTGCCAGGATGTTTTTGACAATCTTCAAATCATGTATGGAAGGCTATGGTCAACTCTCCATGATTAAAGGCTAATAATTAGCTTCACTACCCACCTAAAACTTGTCATTGTCATCATCACCATCATCATTTAAATAAGAACGCCTGTTTGAGCACCTTCTTTGGCATTTTTCAATCATAAAAATGCCTGTAAAATAAGTATTATTATTCTGCCTTTATAGGCAAGAGAACCAAGGCTCTGGGAAACTAAATGACTTGCCCAAAGGCACATGAGAGGCAAGTCCTCGAGATTTGAGCCTGGATTGTGAAGGTAGCACTGTAATCACTGTACATAGCACTATAGAAATAGAATAGTTAGTTGCCTAGTTTGTATCATTTGTCCTCCCAGTGTCGGCCTCAGGACTGCAGGCCCAGTGGTCACTCTCAGGTCCTAGCACCATGCCTTCCTCATAGTAGGGTCCCACTTACATATGTGTGGGGAGAATAAGTGGATGTGCAGATGAATACCTCAACTTTGCGTGTTCCTCCAGGAACGAGTTGTGACTGATGACTTGGTTGGATTTTTTAAATCGTCATAATGGCCTTAGAAGTAATAGAGTGCTAAACTACCACGTCCACTATTTACAAACCGTTTGGCAATGTCAGTTAATCAGAAAAAAACTTGTATCTGAATCACATTCATTTACACCTATTGTAGGCCACCAGAATGGCCTACATAATAGCAAATAGTTTCTAACAATTACATGATTAGTTTGACCAATAAGAACAGTGGTTCTTTTACTCACTTTTGGTTGTGAATTACATGTAGTATCACTTTGTTGGTCCCTATTGTCCAAATTAACTGATCTCTGTCAGATTCTTAACTCTCTTTGTCCATTTCCCACCCAGCCATAGACGGTGTAGCCTATGTATCTGTATCAGTTTTACTGTATCCTGAGTGTGGTCTTACTGGCATCAATTTCAGCATGGTGGGTGGGAATATATTTCTCATTGCACAGTAAGACTACTGCAAGTTTCATGGTGAAATCCTATAACCACTTGCTGTGCTGAAAATGGGCCTCATGGTGTCCTATATTTTACTGCCCTATGAACCAAATTACTGAGGAATAATGAAAATAACAATAACCAGAAGCACAGATTCAATGTAGCTACAAATTTCTGCTCCAAAGATTAGCTTTCCATTTTTAAACAAAGGAGTGACATGTAGTATGTAACTAAGAAATTCCCTTTTCATGTTTTTGCTTTCTATTTTTTTAAGTTAAAAAATGTTATGTCATATTGATAGTGTTAAAATACAGTGCGTAGCTGAGATATCTAAAGGGCTGTGCTGCTGTGGCTTTCTTGAGTGACTTATAACAACAAAAACAAAATGTAACGATGACTAAAACCCAAGGGCAAAGAACAAGATTTTATGCCATAGCATAATTAAAAAAAAAAAGGCATATATTTAAGATTCAAATAAAGTACAAAAGCAAAACAGAAAGCTAATGTTGCTATCTATTTAGAATTCAAAAATAGTTTTTTGTCCTCTGAGTTAAAATGGCCCAAGAAGCAACTGATAATGTGTACAATTGCTTAGAGACATGCAGAAACACCCAAACAAATTAAAAAGTCATTAACTGCATTATTAAGAATTTGTATAGTATTTTTTTTTTCTTATAGTGGTTTCCCTTTCAGAAACCTTGGTTGCACTCCCAATGAAATGGTCCTAGAATCTTTTTAGTTAAGTAAGCTTAGTGCACACATACAACAATTAAAACTGCTCCTCCCAAAAGATGATTAAAGTCAAATAGATCTGCCATTAGCCAATAAAGGTATATACTAAATCTGTATTTTCTTTTTTTCTGAAATATTGGGAGAAAAAAATTGCTCTAACTTATTTTTACTCCCAAAAATAAATAAATAAATAATAATAAGAAGAATGCTTACTTTACTCGTCTCTGCTTTTGTGCACAGCTGATTGTGCTGATACATGAATTATTTTCCATATATTGATTTGCTGTTGAAATGAGAATCTGCAAGGTGCTCCAAAATGCATGGGCAGGGTCTGTGAAGTAGTGACTGGTCCTGATTCGCAGAAATTTCAGTTTTCAAGCTGTAAGTGCCTCACAGAAGGAAGTGGGGCCACACAGCAGACTGAGTGTTGATGGTGCCTGAAGATTTTATGAGCACTCTGGACAGCTGCCCCGTTAACCTGGGCATCCCTGAGGTGAGTGAGCGCCACCCTGGTCTATCAGTCACCTGGGTGACCACTCAGACCATCTACATACTGAGTTTGGTGTGTTGTAAATCCCACATAGCCACAAAGACACCAAAATGTTAGGAACATGCTGTTCTTTAGCAAAATATAACCTAGATCCTCTAGAATTATACCCTGAAAGGATAATTTCTAAAGGGGAGGAGTGGGCATCAAGTGTCCTAACTTTTTAATTTTAGATTCCAATCATTTAGTTCCTATTACCATTGGGAATATACTCTATTCTTTTTATTTTACTTCATAGAACAGAGATAGGCTAGACTTTTCAATTTTTTTTTAAATACTACAGGTAAATAAAGGTATAAAATACAGAAGTTACAGGTAGAAAATTATAACCTGCATAAACAGTACTGGGGTTTTCCTGTCATGCTAACTTGACCTTCTCTCCTAAGAGAACCTCCTCAACATATTCCTCATTCCCCAGCATTCTGATTGTATCTCACTCTTTCCAGGAATTGCCTTTATTTACTTGGTCCCTTTGCTACAAGGTCAAGAAAGGTGTTTTAACTTTGCTTCCCTCCTGAGGCTTTTTAATTCTTTGTAGTTTTTAATCTGAGAGATAAACCTTTACCCAGAAGAATGTTAGAACTGGATGAAACTTTCAGGTGAAAGTTGGCTCTGTATGTATAAGAAGTGGTTTGGTCCCTAGAGCCACAAGAGTTCATAACCATATATATCAATTACATCACTTTTAGTTACAAATAACAGAAACCTGATCCAGCACTAAAACACTAAGGAAACACAGTTGTCTCATAGCAGAAGCAGGACAGGCACCAGGGTTGGTTGCTCTAGCAGCTCTAAGGTGTCATAAAGGATCTAGGTTCTTTCCATTTCCCTGTCTGTCATTCCCAGTGTAAACCTTTGCTAAAACTGAATCCTAATAATGGTAAAAATGCTGCCAGTAGCAAAGGAAGCGGTTTGTTTTCTCATCCATGTTGGCAGAAGACAGAGAACACATTTCTTTCTGTGTTTCTCTCTTGCCACTGAGAAGCCTCTGATAATTGTTCCCTGATGTCTCACTGAGCTGATTTGCATCACATGCCTATTCTTGAACCCATGGCTGTTTCCTGGGAAATGCCACAAGCTGTTGGTCTATGCCTGGCTTCCTGGTGCTCATGCGGGTGAAGAAATTTCCATGTCTGGCATGGAGACTTAGTGCCCACCCTGGAAGGGAGTCAATCCCCTTCAGTGATGCACAGTGAGAAGTGGTAGAATCAACAGTGGACAGTCAATCAAATGTGTATCGTCCCATAAAAAATTAACTACCCACAAAGGCTGATTGAAAGGGTACTCTGTTATACTCTGCATTCTCAAATGACAGCACTCCTGGGTTCCTTCTCAAGGGGCTCAGTAAGCATTTTAGATAATGGCTAAGATGGTGTGGAGATATCTTTTAAGTGGAGTTTAAAGGTTGCCTTGGAACTCTGGAATAATCAAAGGTATTTGAAGGAGAATTAAAATTCTCTCATTAGTTTTACATACATATTTCCCTATAGGAGAGATCTCATGTTCAGATTCAGCTAATTACAGATATAGGTTGGGGGTTCTGTTTACCCCCAACTATTTTCCTCTGTATTCCTATACACACATAGAAAGCTTATGGGTTCTCTAGAGCAAGGAGATTTTACATAGAAGTAATGTTGATAGAGACCAAGCAGAACCTTAGGAGCTCTGATAGACGTCACTCATGCTGTTGGTCAATAGCTATTGATCAATGCAAGCTGTAGTCCCAGAGAGGTCTTTATTAAAGACCAGTGGGGAGGACAGCTAGTATACCTGGTTTTTTGGTTCAAATACCACTCATGTGAATAGAGACTGATTTAGGAGCTTCTGTTCTGCATCTACTGTGCTCCTTCCTGGGTGTTACCAATGACTTGGAATGTTGGATGGAGACTGGGCCATCTCTACATCCTAATTTGCCTTTAGTCTGCACAGTGAGACCTCTTGTCTCAAGCTCCACAAATCCTTATGTGTTATTTTTACTTCTTCAACACAGCCCAATGAATCCCTTTTTATAAAATTTCAAATTATTATTGGGGTACATATGTTTTGGTTATATAGTTTGCTGTTGTAAGGTTAAAATCAGAGTTATTAGTGTGTCCTTTATCCAGAAAGTGTGAAATATACCCGTGCAATGTACCTGCAGGGTGGGAATGTACCCATCCCAATGCATTCATTCCTAAATGAATCCCTTTTAGATTCTTGAATAGCATGTATTCCTCTAAATCAATTGTTTATTCTCCTGAGTTATTTCTTTCCTTAAAGGTTTTATATTTTAAGAGTTGGCGAAAAACTCCCATTTCCAATTTTTGGCTTATATATGCATATTTACTAAATTATTTACTTAACTCTCTTTCATAAAATCCAGCCGTTTCAAGTGCTTTTAATTTCAAGTTAGTCTCATTATTCTTCTTTGAAAATCCCATGCCCTAAGAGCCCTGAGCACTGGAATATGTTTTATAAGATGACTTAGTAAATCAATATGGTACTGTGGGTCATTTATTTTATATCAATGGCTTTAAGCCAATTAGATAGTAGATTAGATGACTCTTAGAAAATCTTTTAAATTTCCTGAGGTAATTATCTTATATACACCTGCTTTGAATTTTTGAGGACTTTTTGAAATTAAGAGCATTCTATGCCTAATTTAAAGGGATAGCCTAATACATCATTATCTTCACATCAAATACAACATTGATATACTTTTAATTAACAGAGTAGTTTTTTATAGATGTAATAATAATAGTTACTAATATATAAGTGCTTCTAGAAATTATAAGGTCTTTTCTTATTTTTATCTCAATTATTTTTAGCCCAGTGGACAGATTATTATGTTTTTATTGTAGAAAATTTAAGCAATAAGCTGAAGGTCATGCAACATGGTGGAGCTACTGCTTGGGCAAAAATAACCTAACTCCCAAACCCATAATCTTTCTAGGACCAAATCACAGGTATGTATCACTGGAAAAGCTCCTCTACTAAAATCTGAATTTGCCATTAGCTCCCATGAATGCTTTTCCTTATTGTTTTGGGAAGAATCCACAGATACTAAGAAAACATTCAGATGCATTTGAATAAGGTAAAAAAGATGATTTTGCCATCTTAATGGCAAGGAGGAATGCTAAAAAGGATTTTGTTTTTTTTGAAAGGGCTCCCACTGTTACATAATATGTAGCCTGTGGATTTAGGAAAAGATCTCATTTTTGTTAAAGGGTAAATTACTCCTTTAAAATTACAGACTAACTAAAGTCTTAGACAATTCAAATGTTAATCTCTTTTGGAAACACAAATAGACACCTTCAGAAATAATGTTTTATCAGCTTTCTGGACATCCCTTAACCCAATCAAGTGACATATAACACACATCACAGGTACATTGCGTTATTGTTTCAAATTATTTGCTTCTTTCTCAATAAGAGTATGACATGTCCCCACCCTTTCCAGGACTCCAAGTAGATGGATCTTTTCTCTTCCATAGTCATATGACTTGTGACTTCTTTGGCTGATAGAATGTGAGTAGATGTGATGTGTGCCCTTCCAAATGGCAACTTAAATATGCTTTGCAATTTGGTCCAGTCTTTTGCTCTTGCTATCTACCATAAGAATAGGATGTGTAGATGTGCTGGTGTCTCAGAATGGGAAGGCACATGGAACAGAACCAGGCAAAGTCTCAACTGACCTGCAGTCCCATAAGGGAAAAAAAAAATGCTTGTTATCAAGCAAGCTTCTGGGATTTTCAGGGTTTTTAAATTTTTAAGGAAGTATTATCATAGCAAAATTTGACTAACAGAATGTCTGATTCCTGAGCTGGACAGCATTACAGGGTCAGAAACTGTACGGAAGGAGCTCGGGATGTGAGAAGCATTTGTAGAAGGCTGCTGACCAAAAGACCAAAGGAAACAATAGGACCAATGAAAATTTCATAAGTGGAAGTCCCCAGAGCCTCTGAAACATCCAGCCTGGACCTCTTGGGGCAACTTCAGAGCAGATGGATAATGCCTGTGTTAGGGCCAGTCTGTATATTATATACTTTGGAATGGCACAGGTTTTGACTGAATCCGGGGGGGCCAAGTATGATTGACAAAGGCATAAGCAAATATGATCCATACTTTGGAAAGCATTTGTCTAGAAATCAAAAAACTTACCTTCACTCAGATACTACTAACTTCAATTAGCAAGTATCTGATACTTGTTAACTCAGTTATTGTATTCATTTAGATACTTGATAACTCAAGTCAGATTAAGGTAATTTAGATATTTGAACAAATTACTAATCTCTCTTCTCATCTTGGTTTGTACTGCCCATAAAGTGGAGGGACAAAAGGGTGGATACAAGTTGGATTGCTCATTGTCAAAGGTACACATTTTTTAGTGCTATTATCCCATGACCATTTTTATATTTTTCTTTAGCTTTTTACATGCGTACATTATTTGGATGTACCCATAGAAAAAGCCAAATCATTATATATAAGGCTCTTGCATAAAAATACCATTTTAACTATTTGGCATTTTATTAGTGTAAAGAGTACTTTCCCTGCACAGTAAACAGAAGTGCCAACAGCTCATGTGTGTTTATTTGGTGGCTCCTGAGCCTCTTAGCATTTTGCTTGTGAGCTGCTTTCTCAGCTTGCTCCCTAGGATTGCTTGGCCCCTGTGTGCCACTCTCAGCTCCCAACCTATGGCTTCTCTCCCCAAACCTGAGAAGGACAAATAGTGATCCGCCCTTCATTGCTACTTGCTGCTATTTCCACTCACACAGAAAGGCAGAAAGACTCCATTTTTGACTTGTCATGTACTACTCATGAAAAGTGCAGTTGGTCTCTCAGTGTTCAGGGGGCTTAGAGTTGTACATAAAGACTCACAGAACTGTTGAGCTGGAACAGAGATTACACAGTTCAATCAATTTAGAGATAAGAGGCATCAAAACTCAGAGATTTAGACTTACTCAACCTAGTCTTAAAGCAGGCTGGTTGAGATTGAAGCTTGAGGAATATGAGGAAAACTAGATTACATAATAAAATACAAGAGTGATTCCTAAATTATAGCAGATTAGCCATAGAAAAATTACCTTGTAGTTTAGGTCCTCTGGTCCTGTCTCCCCAATTCTTACCTTTTTCTGCCCTCGAACATGTTATTTTTGTCAGATAACTCCCAAAAGTCTGTATTTAAAAGGGGCTTTGCAGATAATAAGATTTTACACAGCAATAATAAAAAAAAGTATTAAAAAATCTAGTAAGCTTCTTGTTTTATGAGGAACATGAAGACAGTGACAAAATCACCTAATCCCAAGCTTCAGCTGCTGCTCTTATCAATTAAGTATTACAATTCTTGCTTATAAAGTCCCTTGAAATATTCAGATATGACTCCAAAGGGACAAAACAATTAAGATTATCAGTCATGGCAGAAAAAAAGTTTAAATCAAAGTGTCTGTATCTACATATTTATATATTTTGCATTACATATTTTTGTTCTTATGCTCCCATTGTACATACAGGAGGTATCTATAAATGTCTCGCTAAAAGACACAGTGGGAGGGGACAAGAAGGGTCAGAAAACTAGTTTTGGTCATCATCGACTATGTTGCCTCATTCAATATTTCTAACAATCCCTTCTAAAGAAGAAAAGGTAAGGAAACTGAAGCTAAGCTTCTCAAGATCACATAGAACTTGGGCTTGAATGCAGACCGCTTCAACTTCAAAACCAGCCCTCTTGAGATTGATTGATTTTGTCTCTTGCTTTGTGTGTGGGTCTTTAACATTACTATGAGTGGTGTATATTGAGGCAGGAAGGGCTATGCATGCTGGACTTATTGGCTCTCTTTGCACATTTGCTAATTCATCCTCTCATGGCTTGCTTGTTGACCACCCTCAGGGCACTGTGACATAAAGAGATGAATGTGACACAGTACTCTCTTCAAGGACTTTAGAGATTTGTAAATGAAGGATAATAATACATGACTGCAGTAAAATATTATAAATCCTGACATAGACGTGCACAGAGCAGTGCGGTTGTAAAGTTCCTATATAGAAGGGAGAATTTTAAGTTGTCTACGGGCTCCAAACATCCATTCTCACCTCTCTCAATAGCTTGCCCTGTGCCTCTTGGTATGTCCGCATTGTGTTGCAAAAAGCTTCAAAGTGAAAATATAGTTTTGCTAGGTTCTCTTGCAGATAATGTTCTCACTGTAAAATAGGTTCTACCAAGATGTGTTTGCACGGGATTGGAAAGCAGGAGAGAGGCAGTGGGTAATCTTCCTGCCACTTCTGCTGGCAAGCAAAGCCTAGAATTATGAATGTGGAGGGGAAGTTATAGCACCTGAAGTCATCCTATTTATCACCTGGAAGACAGGAGTCCGAAGACAGTTGTGGTGGTTGCAATAGTTGATTTGATGGCAGAGTTTTTCTGAGCCCTATAGCAGAGTGTTCTTCAACCCAGTAGTTCTCAAGACACCCTTTGGCTCCCTCTCCTTCAGCCCTTCTAACACTTTTATAAGCACTTTATTATTACAATCATATGCATATATGTAGAGTAGTCTGTTTCTCTGTTCATATGCTTGACAAATACAAAGGTATTTAGGGAGAGGAATTAGTTATCAGGGGAGGTACGAAGGGGAACTTAACTTGAGAAATCATTTGCACAACACACACATGCACTTTGTCCTGAGACTGTACATTAAGCTTGATTGACTTAAGGTTGAAAATATAATAAAGTTTAGGAGGGTATAAAAGCACATAAACCAAACCTTTGCAACATGTCTCTGGTCTCTATGGTCTAGAAGAATGAGACAGGTACTGATACAGGGGCAGGTGGTCTGCACGGTGTGGGTTTGAAAGTAGAAAGGTTGGTTAGGGAAAACTCTGTATAGAAAGTTGAGTCTTGGGAGATGGTGGCCCTTTGCTTGGCATGCGTAGGGAAGCATGAGTAGAGAAGCACAAGTTTCAGAGGCCTGAAGATAAAGACAGTGTTGGCAGGGTTGGCAGTTGGTGGGACTTCAAGTTGCTCCATGTGATTAGAACACAGAGGGCTGGCAGAGATGAACCCAGAGAGGTGCTCCTCACTGGTCCAGACCTGCAGTGTCACGTCCATCTCACCATGGAGTTTGTATTCCAGCTTGGGGAAGTTTTAACAGTTTTTAAAATGGAAAGTGAACTTAAAGATTTAAATTTTTGGAAGAACATATTTGCTACAGCATTAAGGATGGATAATGAGACTAGATTCAGGAGAACACTTGGAAAATTAAATAAGAGATGATTTAAGACGGTCAATGCTTGATTGCAAAATTGCAGGTTGTTCCACTGAGAAACTTAATTGTGAAGCAAAGAAGGAGGTGATGGCAGTAACTAGAGAAAGACATAGTGTCATGAGAGCTTTCTATCCATTTGTTTGTCTGTCTATCTTTCTAATCTGTGAAATTTCAGCAAGCTTATTGTTTAAACAAAAGAAATAAGAAAACAAAGGCAAGTTCATTTATTTGTTTATTTTTTATGAAATTTAAGTAAATTATATGCTTATTGAAATCAAGTCTAGATTTTTCTAATCATAAAAATCAGAATCCCAAAGTAATAGAAGCTTATGTTTGTAATGATCTTTAAATCATTTGGTTGAGATGGTAGACAGAATAAAGGACCCTCAAAAATATCCACATCTTACCCTAAATGCAAAGGAACTTTGCAGATGTGAATAAGTTAAAGATATTGAGATAGGGAGATTATTCTAGATTATCTGGGTGGTACAATTACAGGGGTCCTTATAAGAGGGAAGTAGGAGGTCCAGAATCAGAGTGGGAGATGTGACAATGGAAGGAGAGGTAGGAGGGGGACTGAGGAAGAGGAAAAGGGACAGAGGATACTACACTGCTGGATTTGAAATTAAAGTAAAGTTCCGTGAGCCAAGAAATTCAGGTGGCTTCTAGAATCTGGAAAAGGCAAGGAAATGGATTATCCCTAGACTCTCCAAAGGGAATATAGCCCTGTCAACACTGATTATAAGAGTTCTGACTTGCACAACTCTAAACCAATACATTTGTGTTATTGTAAGCTGCTATATTTGTATTAATTTGTTATAGCAGCATAAAAAACAAATGCAAGAAAATGTGACATGGCAGCCAGAAAACATAAAGGGAAAAATGGATAGAGTTGACGACCTAAAACATTTATGTTTTTGGTATGACTTTCAAATCACAAATCTGCTGAAGAGCAAATGAAACCATGAAGTTTGTGTGAAAGGTAATATAAGAGCAGACAAATACTAAACCAATTCAAAAGAAAATGAGAAAAAAATATTAAATTGACAGTGTCAAAGAAATCCAAACAAATATAGAAAAATATGTTTTGCCAAGAAATGCAAGTTAAAACAATGAGTAGGCTTTTTTTCTCATCTGAAGTAACAATGATTTATTAGACACTTACTGCTGGACAGAGTGTAGGGAACAGGCATTGACATGAAGTCTAGGTGAGGTTATAATTTGGTAAGAACCTCCTGAAAAGCAGTCCGACAGTTATTACCATTTGATTTAGCAGTTTTAGTACTAGGATTTCATTCTTTAGAAATACTGACTCCAATGCACAAAAGGGTACATTTGATAGTGTTTAGAGGGGAGAAGGGGGCAAGACGAGGACTAGAAGCAGCCTGTGTGTGCCTCTGTCAAGGAGAGGATTGAAAGTTGCAGGTGGATGCTCGCCTACAGATGGGTCTTCTTGGAGAAAGCATCATGAACATCAGAGAAGTGATGGGGGGACATTTAGAGTGAAGGAGAAGGTGATAGATGGTCCACTCAGCAATATCAGAAGGTAGCTGGGGGAGGAATTCACATGTGGGGAAGGAAGGAGGAGAGAATTCTGGGCTTTGTGCTGGAGCTCTTAAGTAAGAGATGATTTAATGTAGGAGATGCCAAGAGCCAGATGACATCCGAACAAGATGATCTGCACCTGAGGCGTGGACCTCAGGCCATTCCTCCACAGGAGTTCCTTGTGGGAGGACCCTATGCCCTCAGCATGTAGTCATTGTTAATCACTCCCCTCACCTGTATCATTCCATTTCAATAAAAGGTTGGTGTGGAGGTTGCTCAGGGCTACCCGGGAAGTAAGGGCTAGCCCGCCTTCCACAAGCTTGTACTTCTAATCCTCCTCTCGCCTGGGTCCTTCCTGTGCTAACCAAGACCAGGGTTATAGAAGCCTGATGGGTCGCGACAATTTGAGATGGTGAATGCTTGATTATAAAAGTGCAGATTGTTCCACTGAGAAGCTTAATTGTAAAGCAAAGGGAAATGTGATGGCAGTAGCTAGAGAAAGACATAGGGTCATGAGTTGTTTCCATTGATCTTTATAATCTATCTATCTATCTTTCTAATATGTGAAACTTTAGCAGGCTTATTGAAGGCCCCATAGAAACTGCAGACCTCTGGATTAATTAGGGAGCTGCTTGGAGTCTGTGTAGCAACATTATATTGGAGAGTGGGTGTAGCAGGGACCTCCTACTTCCCATTCTCAGGTTGTTGGAACTGATGCCAGCTCTCAGGTTCGGAATTGTGGGTCTACATTGGGCTCAGCTTGGCTTCAGCCATCTTTGTATCATCCCAGTCAGGCTGGGAAAGGAATAGAGAGAGTGGTGCTCTCATATGCCCTATGACTGGGAACCAAGCCCCCTTCCACCCCATGGGAGATCTCAGCAGGATGGGTGCCACTGATGCCACCTAAGAAGCTCTGTGGTGATTGCCTCTACAGGATCTGAGAAGAGGAAGAGTTTTGGCTGCCTGGATGCCCAGCTCCATGGCCATGTCCCCATTATCTCCAAGCTG
This sequence comes from Galagoides demidoff, assembly GCA_963574575.1. Lineage (NCBI taxonomy): Eukaryota > Metazoa > Chordata > Mammalia > Primates > Galagidae > Galagoides > Galagoides demidoff. The sequence continues at coordinate 22,723 of CAUYQV010147289.1, forward strand.
CTCAGTCCAAGTCTCTTCCCCCATGGTTCCCACACTGCTGCCAGGCCCCATGACCCCAGGTCTGACACTTCCTCATTGCCATTGATCTTAAGCCTCTAAGCCTCTAATGTCACCAGTGAATGCCATGGGTTAGACAGAGCAATCTTCTACAAAGCCAGCCTTCGTGGAGAGGGACTTGCCCAGCCCTGACCTGAGCTTCCAACAGTGGCCTGGGGACCAACCCATCACTTTGTATGGGGATCACTTGGCACTGGCAGAGACTGTGACAATCATAGGGGAACAGCATAATATAGAACAGGTGATTCTTAGGCTCTTGAGGCATCCATCTCCCTCCTGCTAGGTCAGTCTTCTAGAGTAGGTCACAAAAGTGCTATCTAGTCACCTCTCATTCTTCCCACAAAGTAAGAGAGTTATCAGCAAAGGAGAAGAGGTGTGCCACAAACCTATCTTCTATGAGCTAACAGAAGAGTTTTCAGATGAGAAGAGACCAGCAAAAGAACTCTGGCAACATGGAAAAACAAGCTAATTCAACATATCCAAGAGATCACACGGATCTACAGCAATGGAACCTAATGAGAAGAAAATTGTTGAAATAACAGAAATGGAATTTGGAGTATGGATAGCAAACAAGATAAATGGGATTGAAGAGAAAGTTGAAAATAAACTTTTATAGTTTAGGTCCTTAGGACAAAAACAGAAAAAAAGTCACTAAAAACACCAGACAACAGAAGAAAAGAATTAACAGAACTTAAAGAAATAAGAGTCATTCAGGGAGTTTTAAAATACAGCAGAAAGCTTCAGTAATAGATTAGACCAAGCAGAAGAAAGAATCTCAGAGCTTGAAGGCAGGCTATTGAACCAATCCAGTCAAAGATGTAGAAAAAAGAATGAACAATCACTGAGAGAAATATGGGACTATGCGAAGCAAACCAACATGTAAATTATGAGTTCCCTATGGGAAAAGAAGGAAAAATAAAAATCATGGAAAACCTATTCAAAGGGATTATAAGGGAAACTTCCCTGGTATTGCTAGAGATTTAGATATCCAGATTCAAGATGGTCAATGAACATCAGGAAGATTCATGGCAAATAGGACATCTTCATGACACACAGTCATCAACTTGGCCAAAGTCAACAGGAATAAGAAAATTCCATAAGCAACAAGACAAAAGCAACAACTAACCTTCAAAGGAAAATCCGTTAGGATAACAGCAGATTTATCAGTGGATAAGTCACAAATAAGATTGGGGTTCCATTTTTAGTCCTCTTAAACAGAGCAACTTCTAGCCGAGACTTTTGTATCCTGAAAACTAAGTTTCATAAACAATGGAGAAATAAGGACTTATCCCAACATGCCAACACTAAGGGTCTTTTTTTATGAGAGGAAATACGCAGGAGTACGTCACACATGGAACAGCACAACAGATAGCCACCAGTGTAAAACACCTGAAAGTTAAAGCTCACCGCTCTTATAAAACACAAGAGAGAAAACCAACATGATGAACAATAGTATCCCACATGTCAATACTGGTATTTAACGTAGACAGCGTTAATGGCCCACTTTAAAAAAGTATACTGGCTGAATGGATGAAAACAACCTCAAATATATACTGTCTCCAGGAAACACATGTAACTCACAGGGACCCACAGAGACTCAAGATACATGGATGAAAAAATCCAAATTCCATGCAAATGAAAACCAAAAGTGAGCAGTTTGTAGCCACACTCAGATGAGATAAAATAGACTTTAAATCAACATCTTTAATAGACAAATGTATTAGAAAGTAGGCAAAAGACAGGAACAGATTTTTCAGAAGAAGATAGTCAAATGGCCAACAAACATATGAAAAAAATACTCAACATCACTCATGATCAGGGAAACACAATTAAAACAACAACGATATACCACCTTATCCTGCCAGAACAACCATTTAAAAAGTCAGAAAACAATAAATGCTGGCATGGATGCAGAGAGAAAGAAACACACACTGTTGGTGGGGCTGCAAATTAGTAACAATCTCTATAGAAAAAGGAATGGAGATTTCTCAAAAAACAAATGTAGACTTACCATGGAATCCAGCAACCCTACTAGTTGGTATCTACTCATTTTATTAAAAAGACACCTTAATTTAAGTGTTTATTGCAGGACAGTTCACAGTTGCAAAGATGTGGATCAGCCTAAGTGCCTATCAATTCATGAGTGGATAAAAAACCGTGTACATATATACCATGGCGTACTACTCATCTATAAAAAGGAATGAAATAATGTCTTTTACAGCAGCTTGAATGTAGCTGGAGACCATTATCCTAAGCAAAATGTCTCAGGAATGAAAAAAACGAACATCACATATACATTTTAATAATGGGGAACAAATAGATAGGCACACATGAGCACAAAGAAATGTAATGTTCTTCTTTGGAATCCAAGAAGAGGGGAGAGTAGAAAAGGGTGAGGAGTAAAAAGTTACCTATCAGGTACAACGAACACTCTTCTGATGATGGCACACTAAAATGTCCTACTTAAACATCGTACAAGGTATCCATGTAATAAAAACATTTGTACCCCCTTCATATTTTGAAATACATATATAAGATGTTTATAGTAGTATTGCTTGTATAGAAAAAAATAAAAGTGCTTCAAATGGATATTAACAGGAGACTTACCTGAATAACATTTGCTGTGTTTAAATAAGGGATTATTCTGCTTTTTTTTTTCCTTTGAGATAGAGTCTCACTCTGTTGCCCAGGTTACAGTGTCTAGCATCAGCCTAGCTCAACCTTGAACTCCTGGGTTTAAGTGATCCTTCTGCTTCAGACTCCCATGTATTTAGGTACCCATTATAACACCTGGCTAATATTTCTATTTTTAGTAGAGATAAGGTCTCGCTTTTGCTCAGGCTGGTTTCTAACACTTGAGCTCAAACCATCCTCCCGTCTCAGCCTCCCTGAGTACTAAGATTATGGGCTGCACCTGGCCTACTATGTTGTCTTTTAAAAGACTGAGGTAGATAGGAACAGACATTTATAATACATTAATTATCAACCAAAGCAAGCTGTAGAATAATATGTACATTTTGGTTCTATTATAAAAAATATGTATGTGTCTTTTGTGCACATATATATCAGTGAATTACATGCACACATAATTCATATTAGCATATGCCTAGGAAAAATCTGGTAAAATTTATAACCAAAATGTTAACAGAAGAAAGACTGGAATTATAGGAGACTTTTAAATTCTGCTTGGATCATTTCTCTAGTACTTGAAAGTTTTTATAATGTATGCTTTTTCATTCAGAAATAAAAAAATCTATACGATTGTGAAAATGTGGTAGATAAATCATGACTCATAGGCAAATCTTAGTTGAGCAGTGTGAAGAATATTTTTCTCTTGGTAACAACTAACTTGATTATCTGTGGAAAAAAAGACTCTAGCAAATTATTATTTTTTCAGAGTGGACAACCAATAACTACTTGTTGAGTGAATAAAGAACTAAGTAGAGAAAAATTGATTAGCCTTCATAGCTAGAAAAGGAAGTACTCTATATATCTCTCATAGGACCTAGCTATGACCTCCTCAATGCTACCTGAAGAAAGAAATGTTTAAATATGTCTGGCCATTTCTTTTCCCCTTCTTGTAGTTTTTCAGGGTATCTTCGGTGACCAGACATCAATGTGGAATCTTTGTATAAGTGACCAGACATCAATGTGGAATCTTTGTCTAATACAGGCTATAAACACAGCCTATGATGGAACTCAGACACAGCATTTCATATTGATTAGAAATGAATTATTTCAAGAAGAAATTCCAGAGGAAATTGTCTCTGGAATCTAATATCTCGAATTATGTTAACCAAGTGACAGCAGTAAATCAAGTACAATTTTTAAAAGCATTTAAAGATCTATTGTTTTAAATGTGATTATGCTTAATTGCATAGTACTCCTTAAGATAGAGACCTTGACAGTGAAAAAACAATATTTTGGCCATCAGCCATATTATAAATGTTTGTGATCATGAAGATTAATATAACCAATTTCAAATGGGCAGATGGGACCTAAAGATTGAAGTTATATGCTTTGATAAATTAGTAGCCAAATCATGACCAGAACCTTCTAACGTTATTGACTTCCCTGTTACATTGCTTATATGTAAGGAGAGCTTAACAAGATTAGGCCTTACAGTCGAAGTTTTAGAATGTTGTCCATTAATATTTCAAATGTGCCTGATGCTGTAAGAGGTGTTTTTCCCCCCCACAGTTGTTGGGATAATATAAGGACACCTGGTCAATTCAGTTTATATTGGAATTTTTAATTGGATTTAGAGATAGTCATTTCTCTACATAGAAGTAGAATTGTGACATTTGAAGACAGGAGAAATGTCGACAGGAGTCTGTATTTCTTAGTGTGGATTGAGAGCAGAGAAAGCCTAGTAGGTTGGGGGTGAGAGACAGAGAAACAAAGGAGGAGGAGGAAGATGAAAAGAAGGAAAAAGTAGGAGGAAAGGGAAAAGAGCAGAGGGATAGGAGAACCAGATATACAGAAAAGAGCAGAGACAAAATGCAGTAAGAGAACACTGCCCAGGTTTCTGAAGGATTCACAGTTCCATTCTTTTCTCAGTCAAGATTGTATAACTTTTTCTTCCTTTTTCTTAAGCTACCTTGGCATGATTTCTACTACGTTCAAAGAAAGGTCCTCATTACACCAGAGAGGAAGTAGAAGTGTCTTTGTCCAGCACTATCTCAAATAAGTCTGGAAATCAAATACTGTCCAGAGTACCACAACACCCCTGTGTCTGCTGGGGTCTCTGCCTCATTTCTGGACTCTGGAACTGGTAACTGTGGAGCCTGCCAGCCCCAGACTAGGTTTGTTTTGATTGTTCTGTTCTAAGACCTGAGTTCCCTCTGGAAGCAGTGGGTAGTTGGCACAGATACTGGAGGTGGGGGGGGGGGCTTGGAAATCATCCGGTACAGTCTCCTCATTTAACATATAAGAAAACAGAGGATCTAGGGATGAAGAGGTTTATTCAAGGTTACATGATAAATTAGCAGCAAAATCATGACCAGAACCTTCCAACATTAGAGACTTCCCTGCATACTGCCAGCCGAAGTGAACATCTGTGTTGGGCCATGGCCAAAGGAAAAAAAATAGTGCTGTGGGGAAATGATGATAAACTTCATGAAAAATAGCAATTTTCATCAACTCTCATCTTCTTGGAAGGTGGCTAAAGTTCTAGTTTTTCCTTACAGAGCTTGCAGCCCTGAGTCCATAGCAAGAATAGCATTCAACTTCACAGCCTTTATTTCCGGGGTCAGTATAGTAAATAAGATGAAAGCCTCAAGCTTAATTGGAACTTCTTTTATAAAGCAGTATGGAAGGGTCATTGAAATGTCAAAACATTTTCCAGTGATCTGGGCAACTTACCTTTCCCTAAAGCAATTGCCAAATTTTTCAATATGACATTTGCATTATGGAAGGGCTTGTAGGGAATGAGAAATCGCACCAGGCCAGCTTTTCATCCTCTGTAATGATGGAAATAGGGAAGTCCCACTGAGGTTTTGCACATTTGGCTTTAAAAACAGCTTCTAAGCTATTTCACAAAATATACTTTTCCTATGTAACAGAATTTGCTATCACTAAATCAACCCAGAATGCGAACTTCGATGGATTATTGGGACAAACTTGTTAGTTTTAAAGAAGTCAAATGAATATTCACTCTCAATAAAATTAATAATCAAGATGACAACAAACTGTATTTATGATGGTGTCTTAATGGATGGCAATTTATATACATTATTCATTTTTCTAGTTTCAGTTAATGGCAGCTAGTATGTACCTTTAATTAATCATCCCTTTCTGTGTGTATTGAAAGAGGAGAGTAATTTTAGTTGAACTCCATTATTTCAGAATTTGAAAATTTATGGCTAAATAGACATTTTAGATATGAAATTTAGTTTGTGATTTGGTTTGTGTGTGTCTCCAAAGTTCATGTGCTTAAAACTTAATCCCAATGGGTGGAGGGAGGGGGCTTGGAGGGACCATTTTTGAGGTCTATTTTACAGGGGTACAAGTGAAACTCTCTAAGAGTAGAATCAGAATGTTTTAAAACTATAACTGAGAAAATGAAAAAAAAAAAAAAGACCTTTCTCTTGTTGGTATTTTTCCACCACTTGTAGCCTAAATTTAGTGCATTGCAATACTAATGCTTTTTCTCTGTTTTATTAGGGCTCTGTTTACCAGTAAGTAGTAGAGGATGATTGCTAAACACCTAATATACTTAATTTCCTCTTTCTTTATAATTACCAATAAGGGGATTGAACTACAGGATCCTTTCAAGTTTTAAAATGATGTGACGTAGGTCAAGGGACTCCATAGTGTCCCTGAGGTTCATAGGTAATAGATTTTATTATGCATATTTTTATTTATTTATTTTTTAAAAATTTTAAACTTTTTTATTATTAAGTCTTTCGTACATAGATCATAAATACATTTATGCCATTATATGATTCAATGTGAGGATTATTTGTACAAATTGGAATGTTTACATCCTATTAAACATCATAGCCTTCACCACTTTTATCCTATTACAGAATTAAGACAGTCATGCGCTACACCTGCTAGCTCCAACTTGTACTTGCAAGTTGCTCCATAGGTGCAGTCCCCCCCCCACCCCTCCCTCTATTGCCCCCCCCCCACTGCTTCCCTCCTTCATCCTAGGCTGTAGTTGAGATTCATTTTTTATATGGAAGTGTGAGTGATTATAAATTGGTTTCACAGTAGAATTGAGTACATTGGATATATTTTTCCATTCCTGAGATATTTTACTAAGAAGAATATTTTCCAGCTTCATCCATGTAAACATAAAAGAGGTAAAGTCTTCATTTTTTAAATGCTCCATAGTATTCAATGGTATACATATACCACAATTTATTAATCCATTCATGGGTTGATGGGCACTTGGGCTTCTTCCATGACTTGGCAATAATGAATTGAGCTGCAATGAACAATCTAGTACAAATATCTTTATTGCCAATGATTTTTGGTCCTTTGGATATACTCCTAAAAGAGGAATTGCAGGATCAAATGGCAGGTCTATATTTAGATCCTTGAGTGTTCTCCAAACTTCCTTCCTTCAAAAGGGACATACTAGCTTGCATTCCCAATAGTAGTGCGGAAGTGTTCCCTTTTCTCCACATCCCTGCCAACATCTGAAGTTTTGGGATTTTGTGATGTGGGCTACTCTTACTGGAGTTAGATGGTATCTCAAAGTAGTTTTGGTTTGCATTTCTCTGATAATTAATGATGATGAGCATTTTTTCATGTGTCTGTAGACCATGCACCTATCTTCTTCAGAGAAGCTTCTGTTCATGTCTCTTGCCCACAATGAAATGGGATCACTTATTTTTCTTTTAGTAATTAGTTTGAGTTCTCTGTGGATACTGGTTATTAGACCTTTGTTGGATATATAACTTGTAAAAATCCTCTCCCATTCTCAGACAGCCCTCAGGGCTGTCTATTGGCTTTATTTAGTGTGTTCTTGGCAGTGCAGAAGCTTTTTAATTTGATCAAATCCCAGGAATGTATTTTTGAAGTTGCTTCAATTGCCCAAGATGTTCTCCTCATAAGGTATTCTCCCAGGCCAATTTTATCAAGCGTTTCCCCTGCACTCTCTCTAAGAATTTTAATTGTTTCATGTCTTAAGTTTAAGTTCTTTAACCAGTGACAGCCAATTTTTGTTAGAGGAGAAAGGTGTGGGTCCAGTTTCAATTTTCTACAGGTCACCAGCCAATTCCCCCAGCACCATTTGTTGAATAGGGAATCTTTCCCCCAATTTATATTTTTAAAATTTATATTTTTAATTGGCTTATCAAAAATCAAATGATGATATGTGTCTGGGTTCACCTCTTGGTCTTCAAATCTGTTCCATACATCTACCTCTCTATTTTTATGCCAGTACCATGCTGTTTTTATCACTATTGATTTATAGTATAGTCTGAGGTCTGGAAGCGTGATTCCTCCTGATTTGTTTTTATTTCTGATTAATGTCTTGGCTATTTGAGTTTTTTTCTGTTTCCATATAAAATGAAGTACTCATTTTTTCAGGTATTTAAAATATGACAGAAGTGCTTTAATAGGGATTGCATTAAATCTGTAGATTGCTTTAGGTAGTATTGACATTTTAACAATGTTGATTCTTCCCAGCCATGAGTATGGTATATTTTTCCATTTGTTGACATTTTCAGCTATTTCTTTTCTCAGGATTCATAGTTCTCTTTGTAGAGATCCTTCACGTCCTCAGTTAGATACACTCCCAGATATTTCATCTCCTTTGCCACTACTGTAAAGGGAATAGAGTCCTTGATTGATTTTTCCCCTTGACTATTGGTGGTATATATGAAGGCTACAGATTTGTGAGTGTTAATTTTGTAGCCTGAGATGTTGCTGTATTCCTTGATCACATCTAGGAGTTTTGTAGTTGATTCCCTGGGATTTTCCAGATATGTAATCATATCGTCTGCGAAGAGTGACAGTTTGATCTCCTCTGGTCCTGTTTGGATCCCCTTGATTGCCTTCTCTTGCCTGATTGTGGTGGCTAAGACTGCCATTACAATATTAAAAAGCGATGGAGACAGTGGGCATCCTTGCCTGGTTCCTGATCTGAGTGGAAATGATTTCAATTTTACTCCATTCAATATGATATTGTCTGTGGGTTTGTTGTAGATGGTCTGTATGAGTTTAAGAAATGTTCCTTCTATACCTATTTTCTTAAGCATACTGATCAAGAAAGGATGCTTGATATTGTCGGAACCTTTTTCTGCATAATTGAGAGAATCATATGGTCTTTGTTTTTTAATTTTTGTGTGATGTATTATATTTATGGATATATGTATATTGAACCATCCTTGGGACGCTAGGATGAAACCCTCCTGGTCATGATGTATAATTTGTTTGATGTGTTGTTATATTTTGTTTGCTAGGATCTTATTGAAAATTTTTGCATCAATATTCATTAGAGATATTGGCCTATAATTTTCTTTTCTTGTTGGGTCTTTTCCTGGTTTGGGTATCAGGGTGATATTTGCTTCATAGAGTGTGTTGGGAAGTACTCTTTCTTTTTCTATGTTTTGGAAAAGGTTATGTAATATAAGTACTAGTTCCTCTTTGAAGGTTTGGTAGAATTCTGATGTGAAGCCATCTAGTCTTGGGCTTTTCTTTTTAGGGAGATTTCTTATAGTTGGTGCTATCTTGGAACTTGTTATAGGCTTGTTCAACATTTCCACTTCTTCCTGACTAAGTCTAAGAGGGTGGCATGTTTCTAAGTATTGATCTATTTCCTTCAGATTTTCATACTTCTGAGAATAGAGTTTTATGTAATAATCATTAAAGATTTGTTGAATTTCTGAGGAGTTTGTTATTATTTGGCCTTTATCATTTCTGATTGATGAAATTAGGGATTTTACTCTTCTACTTCTGGTTAGGTTAGCCAAAGGTTTATCTGTTTTGTTGACCTTTTCAGAAAACCAACTCTTTGATTGGTTGGTCTGTTGTATGATTCTTTTGTTTTCAATTTCATTTAGTTCTGCTCTAATTTTAGTTATTTCTTTTCATCTGCTGGGTTTAGGGTTGGAAAGGTCTTCCTTTTCCAGTTGCTTGAGATGTCCCATTAAGTTGTTGACTTCTTCTCTTTCTGTTCTCTTGAGGAAGGCTTGTAATGCTATAAATTTCCGTCTTTACTGCCTTTGCGGTATCCCAGAGATTCTCATAGTTCATGTCTTCATTATTGTTTTGTTCCAAAAATTTGGTAATTTCCTTCTTAATCTCATCTGTGACCCAGCTATCATTCAGAATGAGGTTATTTAGTTTCCATGTTTTTGTATGTGTATGTGGAATTTTATTGTTACTGAGTTCAACTTTTATTCCATGATGGTCTGGGAAAATACAAGAATGATTTCTATTCTTTACAATTTGTTGAGGTTAGACTTGTGACCTAAGATGTGATCAATTTTGGAGGATGATCCATGGGTGATGAGAAGGATGTGTATTCTAGTTCGGAGCCTGTGGCTCAAGTGGCTAAGGCACCAGTCACATACACCTAAGGTGGCGGGTTCGAATCCAGGCCAGGCCTGCCAAAACAACAATGACAGCTGCCACCAAAAAAATAGCCGGGTGCTATGGTGGGCGCCTGTGGTCCCAGCTACTTGGGAGACTGAGGCAGGAGACTCGCTTGAGCTCAGGAGTTGGAGGTTTCCTTACATTAGTTGGTTTAAAGCCTATTGTATCTGAGAATAAAATTGCAAAACCTGCTATTTTCTGATTTCCATTTGCCTGAATTTTAGATGACCATCCCTTCACTCTGAGTTTATGTTTATCTTTTAAGGTAAGGTGAGATTCTTGAATCTAGCAGATATCTGACCTGAGTTTTGTATCCAGTCAGCCAACCTGTGCCTCTTTAGAGGACAATTTAAGCCATTCACATTAATTGAGAGTATTGTTAGGCCAGATAGTATTTTGGGTATCATGTTTTTCGAAGGTCTAGTGGACGTTTTTAATCCTTTTGCCACTGTTGAAGTTGGAATTTGATGAAAAGTTTCTAAGTGAGTTTACTTTTATGGTGGAGGATTGTAAGATAGGTCTGAGGATATCCTGGAGAGCTGGTTTAGTTACAGCAAATTTCTTCAACATGTGAATGTCATTAAAGTATTTAATTTCTCCATCATAGATGAAACTCAGTTTAGCTGGATGTAGGATCCTGGGTTGAAAGTTATCTTGTTTAAGGAGATTAAAGGTCCACCCTAAAGGACTATCCTCTTCTAGCTTGAAAGGTTTCAGAGAGAGATCTGCAGTCATTTTAATATTCTTCCCCTTGTAGGTTATGGTTTTCTTACATCTTGCAGCTTGCCGAATTTTCTCCTTCATATTAACTTTGGCAAAGCTCATTATTATGTGTCTGTGAGAATTTTTATTTGTGCTGGTGTTCTGAAACTGTCTACTATCTGGATTTTGGAATCTTTTGGCATGTGTGGAAAATTCTTTTTGATTATTTCATGAAGTAAAGCTTCTCTATCCTTCACAGCAAACTCATCACCTTCAGGTATTCCTATAAGGAGAATATTAGATCTGTTCGAATTATCCCAGGGGCCTCTGAGAGAATGATCTGCTTTTATTCTCCACTTTTTTTTTCCTCATTGAGCATTTGGGAGCATTTGAAAGCTTTGTCTTCAATGTCAGAGATCCTTTCTTCTGCCTGTTCCATTCTGTTATTGAGAGATTCTACTGCATTTCTCAGATCTTTGAGAGCTGCAAAGATGTTTCTTGCCTAGCTGTTCCTAATGTGTCAAAATGTTTGATGATTTTGTCTTTGAAATCATTGAATTCTTGAGACATCTTTTGAATAATTCCTTGAAATTCTAATTCCCTCCTTTCCTCCATTCTGTTGATCTTATTTGCTATCCAGATTCTGAACTCGATTTCTGACATCTCAGCCATTTGTTTATGAATGGGACCTTGTGCTGTGTCTGCCATATCGTTCCTTGGGGCGGGGGGGAGGGTTGATCTACTCTGATTATTAATGTTGCCAGAGTTTTTCTGCTGATTCTGCCCCATTATTGTTTTTCACTATTGGCTAGATGGGCAGGTAAGGTGAAATTGGATTAGGAGTTCCTAGGGTTATGGTTAACCAGCCCTTTGTCAAGGATCTGGGACTGATGGCTGTAGCTTTTTCCCTATAGCTTTGCAAAGGATCCATATAGTATTGTCTGAGGCTGAGGAAACATGCTTGGTTTGGTGGGGTTAGGTGGCTCTGTCTTGTCTTGAGTTGGTTCTTGTCCGATGCTAGTGGATCAGTGACTCTGATGAAGTCTTAGCTGACGATTGCTTTCTAGGAGTTGCAACTTGCCTCAGCAGAGGTGACCTGCAGATATCACTCTTCACTCTTGGCTCAGCTCTCAGTCTTCGACTTGATTGGGTATTTTCTGGACATTATCCTTCCCTCTGGACAGGAGCTTCTGTCAGAGACTGGCTCCAGTTGGCCATCTTGCCCCCTATTTATTTATTTTTGAGACAGTCTCACTATGTCACCCTTGGTAGAGAGCTGTGGCATCACAGCTCACAGCAACCTCAAACTCTTGGGCTAAAGCAATTCTCTTGCCTCAGCCTCTCAAGTGGCTGGGACCACAGGTGCCTGCCACAATGCCTGGCTATTTGTTGTTGCAGTTGTCATCACTGTTTTAGCTGGTCCTGGGCCAAGTTTGAACCTGACACCCTCAGTGTATCTGGCTGGTGTTGTAACCACTGTGCTATAGATGCCGAGCCAGTATTATGCCTATTTTTAGATGAGAAGTGAAAGGAGTAGAATTCAGTGTTTCAGTCATTAAATGGAATTTCCTGGGTGGTGCCCCATATGCCAGAGGTGGTGGGTTCAAACCCAGCCCCAGCCAAAAACTGCAAGAAAAAAAAAAGGAATTTCCTTCATGTAAGTTAAATGTTGCTTTGGGGAACTTTCTATGTGAATGTTCGTATAAGCATATTTTTAGCATCAAACAGTGGTTCAAGTAGATGTGTGTTTGGAACAGATGGTTCAGATGCTGTGTAGCTGCAGTGTCTGTGCCCATGAAGTATGAAGTCATTGACTGGGGTGGCTGTGTTCTGTGTGCACCAAAACCCTCGTTTGATCGAAATATACCATTCTTTGTTCCTTGTGCTGCTCCTTGTACTTCTACTAAAAATATTTTTCCTACTAGTCGGGGCTTCTAGTCACGCTAATGGTGATTTTCACAATCAATAAATTACTTTCCTAAAAGTTAATTTCTTGTTCGTTTTCTCAAATTTATTTCATTTTTTTTTGCCCGTGATCAATAATAAGTCTCTAAGTTTAAGTATTAACATATTCTTGAGTTCAGCTCTTCTTCTCTGTTCTTGCTTGAGATTCTCATCTTGTCTCTCCCCCCTAACTATTCCCATGGTGTCCTGATGGGTCTCCCAGCATCCCTCCAAGTATCCTATAAAAGTCTCATTTGTGCAGCCATTTACATGCATAAACTACTTTTATACATTTTCTTATGTGAAGTGATGAAGTAGGTATTATCATTACCCACATTTGACAAGTGAGAAAAACTAAGAAAGGCCAAGAACTTTCCAAAGGTTATGCACTTAGTAAATGGTGGAAGAATTCATATTTCAGAAAATGGTTCATTAAAGAATTCATGTGACCCCCTAAAATAAATAGATGGATAGATAAAAAAAATCCTTGTGCTTCAAGATAAGAACAAAATTTCATGTAGATTACATTTGTGTAATGAATGACTCAGTATGAAATAAAAATATGACAGAGACACAGATATATTTAAGGAGAAATTTTTTATTTTGGAAATAAAGCCAATAGCTTAAAAAGAGAAAGTTTTAGCATTGTTGTTATATGAAGTAATTAGATTCAGTAATGTAACTTAACTGAAAAATGCTTGACAACTTTTCAAATTCATGCCTCTTTATTGAATGTATGCCAGAATTGATTTACAGTTTATATGTACTTTTTAACAAAACAGAATTTTAAATAATAATTTAGAAAAACACATGATGTTTTTCCCCTCTGCTTCTCTTTATTTCCTTTCGTTCTTTCCTGTTGTTTTTTTTTTTCTATTTCATTTGGCAAACTCTGAAAGTAGGGAGAAGAATAGGTATAGAGAAATGAACAAAAATGTTAAATAGTCTTAAATTGTGTCTGGAAATAATCTGTAAAAATTCTTAATTTTCTAATTTAGGAGGTTGTGTTGTAAAGGAAACAAAGAAACACGTATATAGGTAGATGCATTTTATTCCCCTTCTTTTATAGATCGCATAATTAAAAAAAATAAAAACTAGGTCAAGCATAGTGGTTCAGCCTGTAATCTAGCACTTTGGGAGGCAAAGGTAAAAGGATTGGTTGATCTCCTATTAAGTAGAGACTTTTGCCTTTCTGGTCCTTTATTGATGACGAGAATATCTCTTAATTTTATAGAAAAATTATCACAAATCTTTCTTACAAAAGCTTTAATTTATAAAAAAAGCTAGATATATATATACAGCAGTTTCTAAGTGACCATGAAAAAATAAAAATTCTACCATCAATTTCTAGAATTATTATTTAGTAAAATAAAAATATTACTTGATTTTTAAAAGTCTGTGTTTGGGCTTGGCGCCTGTGGCTCAAGCGGCTAAGGTGACAGCCACATACACCTAAGGTGGCGGGTTCGAATCCCCGGCCCAGGCCACCAAACAACAATGATGGCTGCAACCAAAAAATGGCCAGGCATTGTGGCGGGCGCCTGTAGTCCCAGCAACTTGGGAGGCTGAGGCAGGAGACTCGCTTGAGCCTAAGAGTTGGAGGTTGCTATGAGCTGTGATGCCACAGTACTCTACCCAGGGGGATAGCTTGAGACTCTGTCTCAAAAAAAAAAAAAAAGTCTGTGTTTGAGTTTAAAACATTATGATGTTTTAAAATTTAAAATGTTAAAATTATGATGAGATTCTAGGATATATTAACAAAGGCAGTTAATGACCGCTTTTCCCTCTATATATTTTCACTAAGAATTTTGAGTGATGTAGGCTGGGCACAGCAGCCAATCTTAGCATTTGGGGAGGTCAAGGCAGGAGGACTGCTCGAGCTCAGGAGTTCAGGACAAGCCTAAGTAAGAGCAAGACCCCATCTCTACTAAAAACAGAAAAGTTAGGTGTCCTGGTGCCCACCATAGTCTCAGCTACTTGGGAGACTGAGACAAGAGAATTGCGTGAGTGCAGGAATTGGAGGTTGCAGTGAGCTGTGGTGATGCCGCTGTACTCTGTCCAGGGTGACAAAGTTAGAATCTGTCTCACCAAAAAAAAAAAAAAAAAAAAAAGCCAGGTGCAGTGGCTCACTCCTGTAATCCTAGCACTCTGGGAGGTGGAGGCGGGTAGATTGCCTGAGCTCACAGTTTCCTGAGCCAGAGTGAGATATTGTCCATAAAAAAATAGCTGGGCATTGTGGTGGGTGGGTGTCGTCCCACCTACTTGGGAGGCAGAGGCAAGAGAATCCCTTGAGCCCAAGAGGTTTCTGCAAGCGATGACACTACTCTATGCTGTAGCTATGAGCTACTCTACTGAGGGTGACAAAGTGAGACTTCGTCACACACACACAAAGAAATGAAAGAAAAAGAATTTTGAATAATGAATCCCTGAACCCACTGGCAAAAAGAGATAATACCATTCCATTTATTCCAGATTTAAAGAGAAGGAAGATGTAGTTTTGTACTGTCATAGCAGTAGGGCTCCCTGGAGTTCCTGATGTGGGAGCCTCAGACCTCGCGTATACAGAGGCTATTCTCTGATTCTTTTTTTGTGTCTAGTCACCACAGCCACCCTGTAGTTCTCTATGGAGCTTTCTACTCACTATATGGAAATTTGTTTTCATTTCCTTGTTCCTTTGGCATCCTGACAATTCTTCAATGACCTGAATATACTTCTAAGGGATTTTCACTGTATGAGCATAGCTCCCTTTGAATTGTACTAGACAATGACTGGTACATCTTATTTTATTATCACCAAACAGCTTTGAATGAAATACAGTTTTTAAAGTTTCTATTAAATATATGTAGTACGTAAGAAAGAGTTTTTAAACATTATTTTTATTTTTCATGCTTTATTTAATTAGCAGATTTTGGTGTTTTTAAAAATATAACAGCTTTATAAAGATATAGTTCATGTATGTTACAACTCACATATTTAAAGTGTATAATTCAGTGGTTTTTAGTATAATTCATATGTTGTGCAACCATGCCACAATCAATTTTAGAATATATTCATCACACCATTAATAAACCCTCTACTCGGCTCGGCGCCTGTGGCTCAATCAGCTAAGGCGCCAGCCACGTACACCTAAGGTGGCGGGTTTGAATCCCCAGCCCGGGCCCGCCAAACAACAATGATGGCTGCAACCAAAAAATGGCCGGGCGTTGTGGCCAGT
>CAUYQV010147292.1:0-67032 GCA_963574575.1 Galagoides demidoff
AGCAGCATATTTCTGTTATTTCTTCACATGAGAAGCCTTTCTTGACCACCTTCCAACCTGGGGACTTTTGCCAGTTCTGTCATCTACCATACTTGCTGGTTTCATGAACTATATCCCACGCAGGGGTAACTTTGGTTTCATCTTCCTTCGCATCTTTTAGAAGGTGAGCTTGAGGTCACAAGCTTGAAGGCTTTGCCTTCCCTATCTTTGTGCCTCTAGCAACTAATATAGGGCCTGCCAATAAATGGTTATCATATTGAATGGGTCTGCACAAGCTCACACATTTCAGATTGCCTTTACCTAAAAAGACAGAGTGGGTTAGAAATGTTTGCTCCTATCTGGTTAAGTCTAACACCTAGAGGGACAAACTAGTAAAGGTGGAGGACAGCCCAGAAGCTATTTCTACAAAGAAAGCATTTCTCTGATCCTTTGCTTCTGCCCACAGTGTTAATGACATTTTGTTCAGCACCCACACTCTCAATTTCATTCCAGCTGGGACAATTCTGATTAGCAGTCTGCTCTCTGCCTTCCCAGAGACAGGGTAAAAGGAGCAGGGGCTACAATGAAAGCATTAACTAAACAATAATATTACACAGTGATGGTGTCTTACTTCAATACCAAGGGAGAAAAGACAAGCCCAAAATTTCTCTCCAATTGCTAGCAAGTGCTTCCTGCTGATGATTTCAAAATAACCCTGTAGTAGTTTATTATTTCAGATTTGGCAAACATTTTCTTATGTGATGGATCCTTATGGCAACCTTGTGAGTTTAGGGGAGGGAGGGAGCTATAATACTGGACTCACACTAAGGGGGGGGATGAGTCTGTTTTAGACAGTTGGTGAAGGCTTCATGGGGGATGGGATTTATAAGATTATTAGATTATTAACTGATATGCATATCATATTGGAAAGGAAAGAAGTTTTCAGGAGAGAGAGCCATGTGAAGAAGGGAGCAGAGGCATGGATACATATGTTGTGATTATGGATATTCAGCAATGCAGAAGCTGGTGCTGCATGTTGAAGGGGGGACGGAGGTAAACTCGCAAAGATAAAGTGAGCAGGAGTCATACCCTAAAAAGATTTGCTTGTCAACACAGGGCCTTAGATTTTATTCTCGGATAGTAGTGAGTTACTGAATTGATTTTTTTTTTTTTGAGACAGTCTCAAGCTGTCGCCCTGGGTAGAGTGCTATGATGTCACAGCTCACAGCAACCTCAAACTCTCTTGGGTTTCAGCAATTCTCTTGCTTCAGCCTCCCAAGTAGCTGGGACTACAGGCACCCACCACAACACCCTGCTATTTTTTGCTTGTAGTTGTCATTGTTGTTTGGCGGAAGCAGGCTGGATTCGAATCCGCCAGCTCTGGTGTATGTGGCTGGTGCCCGAGCTGCTTGAGCTACAGGCGCTGAGCCGAGTTTCTGAATTGTTGTAAAGCAGGTGACAGCTATGATTAATTCTGTGCATAGTAAAAATTATTCAGAAACCACAGTTGCTCATGATTGAAACAGAAGCATGCAATTTTTTTCAGCTTCAAAATACAGGCTGTTCGCACTTGAGATCTAATTTCAAGAGAAATTCGATCCTACCTGAGGTAAAGTGCAGTTACCAACCTGCTATTTGTCATCTAACTCCCTTCCCCTCTTAAGAAATCCTCTCTGGATGAAAGTAAGGAGGACTTGTGGTATGAGCAGGATAATCTCTGATACACTTTAAATCATGTGAAAAATTAATCATTCACAACTGTAAGCCCATTATTATTATTAAGAAATTAAATGTGATACTCATTATATTTAAAACACTGTGTCTGATTCAACAGAAATAATCATACATGGAGGAAGTCAGAAGAAGAGTAATTAGAGCACCAGCTGAAGAATCAGGACAGGCCTGGACTTACCGGTGTGTGGCAGCAAACCTGTGCTCTGCTGTTGTAACCACAACTGCCATTGAATTTGCCCCAAAAGCAAAACTCCCACTCTTATATTTTAAGCCTGTGCTCTGGTACTCCGTTCTAAACTTATAAGGCTGGATGACTCCTAACTAACAAGTGTTAAAAATACTGATTGTAGCCTAGGGATATTTTTTAAAAATGTGTGGGTAAAGAATTTTTCTTCTTTAAAAATTCAACGGTGGAAAACATTTTATGCTTATTTCAAAAGTTATACACGAATTCAGGAGCAGTGGGGATAAGTCTTCTCCACTTATTTTTAATTGTGTTGTTTCCCTCATTGGCTATGAATTGACACAACGTTTTATTAGGTTCCACATCCCTAATTATATTCCACTTGGAAACTGAGAAGTGGAGCTGAGGGTTTGAGGTGGCGGTCACCTTCAGAGATCCTTTTATCCCTTCAGGGGCAGGAGAGGTAATGGGTCCCTGCTTTTATAACTAAAGAAACTCGATATGCTAATGGTTCTGATAGTATGTTACATAGAAAGCTAACTTTAGATAGGGTTCAAAAAATAAAAATTAAAAAAAGAGTTCTGTGCTCCAATAATGATGGCAAATTCTTCTTATAAAAAGCTCTCTGAGAAAGCATTGGAATACACATTAGTGCTTTAAGTATCTTGAGAAATGTTTCAGGAACAAAATAAATCTGCGTAACATTTCATTGATGGCTCTATTCTTCCTCTTCTTTCCTTGTGCCACAATGTGGACATGAATGTCCACCCACCCCAAACATGAGGTAGAGGACAACACCCAGGAGGGAGCAGAGCAGCCGAACAGGTCCCAGGTTTTTTGTCCCACTTGAGCCGGGACATGTTTCAGTTTCCGTTGCTATGATGTCTTACCTCATACATCGTTATACTCAACATTCCTAAGCGAATTTGACCATAGAACCTACCACAACCATTTTAATGGAAGATCTATTAACATCTTGAAAACTACACATCTAAGAAATATACTTTAGGCAACACCACACATACCAAAGAATTCTTCAATTTTGACTTTTTGGCCAACAATGCAAGCTCTGAAGCACAACTTGGTCCATAGTTTCCCTTACTATTCTCTGTCACTCGGCTCACACTCCAGTTAATTGCTGACCTAGGACCCAGATTCCATCTATTTAGTGGATCTTCCGAGTCCTTCACTGGTTTGCTTGGACCTGGTCAGGATACAAAGGATGGAAGAGATTGTTGAAAATTATGGGAGGTGCGTGGGGGACCAGCTCTGCAAGAGGAGAATATCACTTCTGTCTAACATCATATTGGTTGAAAGTCAGTCATATGGTTCTATTCACTGCCAAGGAATTGGGAAATGTAGTTTAGGAAGAAGAAAGTGTGTATGTTAAAGGAGATAATGAAATGGTTTGGTGAACACAGAGAATTCTCTCCGCTATCCTAGAAATTGAAAAAAATGTCAGAGACTCACATCTTTAATTGAACGCTTTCTACTTGTACTCTCTCTTTGCAAATACATGAATACAAGGCAGAGCAATGAGATCACTCCTATAATTTTCATGAGGAATTACCCACCCTTTCCACAGTGAGGGTTGTTTCATGCCTCATCACTCTAGGGTTTCCTTTTGAGTTTAGTTTTTTCATATGGCCACTGTCCTTGTACCTTGTTGCAGTGCAATAAATCCAATAAGGGTGGGGGCTTCTTCTGATAATTAAGACTTCTGTCTGGCCTTCCCTGTTCAGCCTTCATAGTTCCTGTAGGTGGGCAGCAGGGTTCTCTGCTCAATGCAGCGCCCCCAGATTCCAATCACCGGCACTGTCTGCACTCTATTCCATGACTCAGCCCAGGGAGCACCTTCCCTGTTGGGCTGAATTAAGAACAGGTAGGATTGTCCTTTGCTATCTCATGTTTTCAACCCTACAGAGAGGTGGAAATTTTCAGAAAGTAAAACTAGGAATTTGTCGAATGCAATTTTTTGGACAAAAGCTGTTTACTGATAATCACTATTATTAGCAATAGTGATGATGATGAGCCTGAGAAAATTAAACACTATAAAATGAATATCATATGAATCATTAAAAAGGGCTTAGAGTTTATGATCAACCCTCCACCTGTTGGGGGGATTTTTATGGATGCCTAGTGACCACATTTTGGCACAGGGCTCAGAAAGTGTCAGTTTGTCTGACTGGCTCTTTGTCATGCTGAACTCAGTTATTTACTCCAGAGTAGAGGCACATCTCTTGATTAGCAATGTCAAGACATCCTTCTGTTACCCTCAGTGGGCACCCATCATCCAGAATTAGTGCATTTCTGGTATCAGTAACAGGATATTGTGAGGCTTGAGGCAAGTATAAGAACTCCTGCTTGTAATTCCTGATCATGGAATTACACTTTCCTTTAGAAAGTCATTTGGAAAGAGAAGGGCCTCTGGCAGTGTTGTAGGGGTCCTGTGATTCTCTGTTCACTATTTTGTCCTCTTCTTCCACATGAGGAGAAGAGGGTGTTAATTAATATCTTGACATTAGTCTCTTGACAATTTATCTTCCTGATCACTCTAGCTCTTTCTGTTTCTTTTCCTGTGTTAATCCTTCCATCCATTGCAAACCCATTGCCTGCTCTGAAACGCCACAGCAAACAGAGATACTTTGAAGGGCCAACCTTCTCTTCTACTTCCATCTTACCCTTTTGAGTCACATAATTGGTGAATAACTGGAGCTGAAAACAAAAGCACATAAATTCTAAATGTCACTGGAATAATTTCCTCAGATTTTGTATCTCCTGGATCTCAAGTAGAGCTCAAATAGAACTTGAGCATTGAGAACAGCAATCTCAGTTCAAATTCAAGATGTATTTTACTAGCTGAGGGAACTTGGGCTTTATTTTCCTCATCTCTAAGAAAGAAAAAGTTAAAACCTCCTGCATTCTAGTCCTGTTGGGAATTTAATGAGATAGTTGATGCCGAGTGCTTATCACACTGCTTGGCACATAAGAAGTGTTCAATAAATGTTATTTATTGCTAACAACATTTGTAACACTTCTTCTATCAGAATTATAGAAAATCTGTATTTTACACTTTGTTTATGAAAAATCAGTTTTTCAAGTGTAATTTTTACTTATCCTGTGTTTCTTCATCAATCTCTTATAACATGCTATTTAATATCAATTATTCATACTCATTGGAACCAGTGGGACAAGTTATCCTTTTCATCAGTATTGGCAATTTTTTAACATGACATGAAAAATATCTGCCTTTTCTCGATTAAAGGTCTTTGACACTCTAATGATAATGTTGCATGAAAAACATTAGATTTGGAGTTCAACTTTTTAACACTGCTCTGATCAGTGATTTTAAAGAAGTTAGTATATTTTAAGGTGCCTAAAACTGTAGAAATAAAATTTCTCCTCTTAACATGTCTGTTCATTTGCATAGGCAGATATTTTACAGAGAGGGAAAGAATGCAAGAAAATACAAACAAATGTTAGGAGTAAACCAGATTCTTAGTCTTCCTTTACTTCCTGAATCAGAAGGATGGTAAAGAGATTGGTTGAATGGCAAACAGTAAAAAATAATAATAATAAAAAAATAACAAAATTAAGTCATGATCAATGTCTGCGACTTAATGGAAGTGAAATATACTTACTTGCTTTATCCCTAAAAAATAAAATAATTGCGAAATTCAAGCTGCCAAAATAAAATTATAGATTTTATGATTAAAGTATTGCCAGAGACATATATCAATGAGAAATTATGCATCATTGATTTGTTTCTGCTAAGCAAACGAATGCCTAAGTCAGCTTAATTTCAGAAAAAATACTACACTTGTTTCAAAGCATTTTATAAATTCTAGATGAGAATAAGCAGTTTTTCATAAAAACAAAATTGCTATAATCACCTTATAATCTATTTACCCTAGTAAAAAGTACTAGCATGAAAAGAGTTGATTGTAATGTTTTACTAAAATTTTGTTAGAACACCATTAAAAACAACTCAAGTGCTCTAATTTTAACATTGGCATCCTTAATCCAACATACTGGATACTCACTATATGTTCAGATTTTTGCTTACATATGAGTTCTATTTTGAGGGATATGAAGATCCAGTGGAAATTTCTGAAACCCAATATGATGAGGTTTAATACGATTACTCAGTTGCTGTGCCACATAACCTCATGGTTCTCAAACTGGGGTATTATATCCCAAGGAGCATAAGATGGCATGCCTAGTGATACAAAAAAATGCCAGGATTCATAAATGTATTCATAATCTCTGTATATATGACTTAATAAAAAAAATGCCAGGATAAGTTACTGATGTCTTCCTAAAAGGTGAAATGTACCCTCAAGGTTATGAAGAAAATAATTACTATGTTAATAAAAAATTTATATATTACATAAGATTATTATAAAATTCCCATGATTTTAAATAAAAAGTGAAGCTTCCATGATATTTAATGTTTATGGCTTCTGAGGACTTAATCTTATGAGTTCAAAGTTCTTGGCTATCAAGAGTGAATTGATGAAAAAATTTGGGAAAAAATTATCATAATTTATATGCTCTGATGCCCTGAGGGTTTATAGCAGTGTCTTTATGCTAGTGCAAAAATCTTATGAGATGAGATAGTCTACTGTACACATTAAGTCATCTTAATTATCTATTTATGCAGTATTAGTAGAACTTTATCAAGTAGTAAATGAAATATTATATAAAAGAGCCAAAGAAAATGTGGCTTGTAATTGTATTTTTATTAAATAATTTCATCACACTACTACCCCTTCTGGTTGATATGTATATACACTTTGTATATATTATTTACTACTATTATTATTTATATATTATTATTTAACTATTTTTATATATTATATGTTATTACTTAATATATCTTACCTAGGTCTTCTGTAAGTAAAATGTAAATCAAATTTCACAAAGTCAATATTTCAGGCTAGTCTAAAACACTCTTTGGGTTTTGGAATTGGTTTTCAGCACCATGGACAGCATTGCTGCCATGGAGAATGGAAAGCTTGCACTACCAAAAACTTCAGTAAGAATTTAAGTTCACATACCTGCCCCCAAATTTAAATGGTATTATAAAAAATTAAGAGAAGAAATTGCCTATTTAGTACTTCAAAATGTAAAAAGTAAGTCTGGGCTTCAAACTGGCCATAAAAAATTATCAAACAAATATACAGAGGGTGCCAAAAAATGTATATACATTTTAAGAAAGGAAAAACTATTGAAATTGTAATACTCAAGTCACATTTGACTTTCACAATTATAAAAGAAATGGGATACAATGTACATGATAATGTATTATTGGTGTATATTAAGTATTACAATTCTAATACAGTCTTTTCCTTTCTTAAAATGTGTATACATTTTTTGCTACCCTCGGTATATTGAGAACATCATATGCTCAGTAAAACTTTGGCCTTATAAATAGTGCTATTTACTAAATGGATTCTTTTAACAATTTAATTTTTCTATTTTTCTCTTATTGTCCTAATAGTATATAATTACACACTATAGCATAATTATCAAATTTCATATAACATGTAATTTGACATCTGTATTTTTGAAATGGTATATAAAGCTTGAATTGACTATAGATCTTTCAAGTATATCATTCATCACTTTATCATCATTCATTACAGTAAGCCTTCTAGCATTCCCCCAAACAGCAACAATAACAACAGTGTTGTATGTTAACTTCTCAAGTAATAAAAGTTGACACTTTTCCCCAGAGAAGCGTATATTAACAATAAACTGGACATCTACAATTATTTTGTGGGAGGTAATTATTACTTTTACAGACTGTATAAGAAAAATAAATCATAAGGAAAGAACAATTTAAATAATATAATTACAACTTTTAAAAATTATGTAATAATGCTTCTTAAATGTTTAACTTATAATTAATTAAGGTGGTTAACTTGAAATACAGTGGAATTATGTGCGGTACACCCTTTAGCCACCCTCGTTAAATGCTGCATTGCCAAAGGAACTTGAATTAAAACGGTTCCACTTATGGCCAGGAGATGGAGCTGTCACGTCAGATGCGGCCTTGAATTTATTTATTTATTTATTCCATTTAGCATGCTGTTTTCTAACAGACAGTGGGTACCATCGAGTGAGTGAGTGTCAGAACAGAAAGCTAAGGCAGAAGCAGAGAGGATGCTGCGGTCATCCTTTCTTGTTTTTGTTTTTCTTTA
Organism: Galagoides demidoff; assembly: GCA_963574575.1. Taxonomy (NCBI): domain Eukaryota; kingdom Metazoa; phylum Chordata; class Mammalia; order Primates; family Galagidae; genus Galagoides; species Galagoides demidoff. The sequence goes on from CAUYQV010147292.1 coordinate 8,104, forward strand.
ATAAGGACAGAACACATGTGAGATTTTATTTTCTCCTTTAGCAAATGTTCTGAAGAATTGCGTTGGAGACTGTTCCATTCAACACATGCCTGGATTCTGTGCTATGATTTACAATTCTCTTTATTTCAGGTAAGCCAGCATGATTCTACCTTTGATCTATCAGGGAATTGTTGTCTGTGTTAATTGTGACGTTTAAAACAGGATATGGGTTTTGAAAGCTCGGGTTGAGATCGAAAAGATTCAAAAGCTCTAATTTTAGCTGTTGTGCATTTAAAAATCTTCCTAGGCCAAAATGAGCTCTGACTATGACACACTGTATTTTAACACTGCTTTGGCTTTCCGGCTCTTAGAGTCCATCTGTGGCTATATTTGTTTACCTTTTAAAAGTAAAGCTTTCAAAGTGAAGGATGGTTCTTGCTCTCTCAAGGGAAATATTGCTCCTTAATGCGGTGAACAAATTGTAGAGATGTAATGAAGCAGATTAACATGGCAGTGGCTCTGCCAAAACCTGGGGCTGAGCCTTCTGAGAGCAGCCTCAAAGGCTCGCCAACATGCTAAGCCCAAAGGCCTTGTGAACAATGTCTTCTGTCTATGGTGATATACATTGTTTATACTTCTGTTTTTACCACTTAGAAATAATACGTAAGTCATGTCTCACACATGAATTAGGTGGATGTAATGTGTTTAAAAGACTTAAAATGATAGTATAGAACCTCCCCCACCCCCAGGAAGAACGTGAGGAGTTGTCTGAAAAAAAAATTAATTGCTGTGAAAATGGATTTTTTTAGGTGTTATTGGATTAGTGATAACAGCACTATAGCCATTTAAAATAGTGGATGTTACAGAAGGTGCTCCGGTTTTCAATTATTTTAGGTCATGTGATATTAGCTATGCTAAAGAGTGGAATGACTCAGTAGGTGGAAATTGCATGCAACAGCCTACTCCCCTCTCTGCTGCTTCTCCTGGTTTCCACTAAACCCTCCTTTTATTTTTATCAGAATAATAGGAATAAAGAAATATGGAGATCCTGTGTATAAAAGACACTGACGGTCATTTAGATCAATTTAAATAAGTTTCAAACACATGTAAATGTTATTTTTGTAAGGCTGTTTTTAAATACCTCACTCCCTCCTCTGGTGGGAAGACAGAGCTGTGTGTGGGTGGGTGTGGGTGTGATGGGGATGGGGAGGGTAGAGGTGGCAGGTGGAGGGGTGTATCCAGATGTTTCTATCTCAGTCATTGTTTTCCTGCAAAGAGTTGTGCTATGTCAGAGGTCAGGAACGCTATGGGGAATGATTTTATTACATCTTTTGGACAAACTGAGAAAAAAAACATCTGTTCTTTTAACATGTAGAATAAATAAAGAGTTTTCAGTTCCACATGGTTCTATATACATGAGGATTTTTAGAAACACGGATTTTATTTAGCATTTATCTATTTTATCATTTAAAGGAAAGCAAATGTGGCTGAGAGATAAAGAGCTTTCCTTAGAATAATATACTCAGTTAGAATCAGGCCGGGCCAGAACACTGAGTGACAGTTTTCAGTGTCTTCCTACCAATGACACAACTTACCTCTAGTGTGAACATATCCAGATGGCTTATGCCAGATGTGTTGATATTAACTTGTGTGCATGCGTGTGTGTGTGTGTGTGTGGGTGGGTGTGGGTGTGGGTGTGTCTGGATAAATTCTATAAAATAAAGTTTCTTTCAGTGTACAGGTTGCTCAATGGCATGTTACATGCAGTGCTCGATGGTCACAGGGTTCTTGCCAAAGCAACAAAAAAACTCAATTAATAACTATGGAGACTCTCTGTTTCTTGGGATGCTTTTTTCACTATTAGATAAGGTACACTTTTCCACCCTATGCCCATAAATTACGTGGTTGGCCACTTGGCAGCTCACGACTCTACTCCTTGTACCTAATAAACAGACGGCCCATAGGAATTAATCTGTTGACAATTCTAAGAGTGTCAGCTCATGCCCTGGTTTCCCCTCCCCTTTTCTTTTTTACTTACTAGGCACAGGCTACACCCTACTTCTTTAATATTTTGAGACAATAAAGGGATTAAATGAGTCACTTTTAAACATGACAGTTACAGAGTACCACATATCTACCAGAAAGCGTCCATGGCAGAAATTGAGAACTGAGCAGTCAAGGAGGTTCCCTCAAAGAATTGAACATGAAAATATCCATGTTACATCACCACCACAGCTCAAAATGTTATAAACACCAATATCCGGAATGAAGCAAGGGGAGAAAGCGAATGTAACAGAATATGACAACCAGTCTTGTTGCAGGCACTGAGTCACATTTTGGGCTTCAGAATAAAACAATGGTAAAAATTTACACCCCTGGAGAGCTCAAGGCTCAAAGAAAAATATTTCAGGAAGACATGACAGTTAAGTTAGATCTCTATGAGTATTTGGATAAAAATAAATAAAAACAGAAACATGATTATTCCAGGAAGAGAGATGGGGCAAGCAAACATAAGGAAATGGGGCACTGTAGGGTATCCTAAGGAAGAACTGGAGAGAATGTAAAGAATACAGTCTGGCGGAAACCTTTGTTGTTACTGTTGCTGGGGTTGTTTTTTACCACTGGGGCAGCAAAAAGAGAGATAATGAACTTGGCTTCATATTGATGTTAGTCATTCCATGTACTGATAAGTACTCACATATAGAGATGTTATGTAAAGGGCCAAAATGTTTCTGCCATGTATCAGATTAGAAGTTAAGGCTAAATTTACGATATTCAGATCCATATGGTTTGCACGAAGTTGTGGGCAAGAATTAGATCACAGGTAGTAAATGAACATTAGGAGGGAATAAGAGTGGAGTGAAGATGACTGAGGGCATAATTTTAAGATTAAGGGAGTAAAAGGAATCTGAAACGATGAATGAAATGATTGGAAAAATAATTGGAGAAGTTGAGGGAATAACAACATCACAGGAACCAAAGCAGGTAAATTGACTATCAAGCAGAGATCAGCTATGGGATAAAACCCCAAGGGGCTTTTCAGTAGGAGAATAGAGTAGAGCTGATGAACTTTATTATTATTATTGGGTCATAAATAAATTTTTTTAAAAAAGGCGGCACCTGTGGCTCAAAGGAGTGGGGCGCTGGCTCCATATGGTGGAGGTGGCGGGTTCAGGCCTGCCCTGGCCAAAAAAAAAAAAAAAAGAGGTCCCCTGGCAGAGACAGGGACTCTCACAGAAGAGTAAATGAGAAATGAGAAATCCGAGGAATATATTTAAGTTCTAAGAAGTTTGCCAGATAAGAGAGAGAATACTTTCTAGCTGGAGGAAGAAAGTACTATTAAAATAAATTTGATTGGGTGGTGCCTGTGGCTCAGTGGGTAAGGTGCCAGCCCCATGTACTGAGGATGGAGGGTTCAAACCCGCCCCTGCCAAACTGCAACAAAAAAATAGCTGGGCATTGTGGCGGGCGCCTGTAGTCCCAGCTACTCAGGAGGCTGAAGCAAGAGAATGGCCTAAGCCCAGGAGTTGGAGATCGCTGTGAGCTGTGATGCCACAGCACTCTACCGAGGGCGATAAAGGGAGACTGTCTCAAAAATAAAACAAAATAAAATAAAATACAATTGATTTTAGTTCGGGTTAGAGAAACCTAAGCCTCTCTGTAGAGCAAGACTGTGACGTGAGTAGAGACAGACTGAGAAAAGAAGAAACCGGAAGTCTACGAGCATCCTAGAGGAGAAAGGGCTAAGAAGGCGCGAGAACGCTGTTGCTTTGAGATGGGAAGAAACGGTGTGTGGCGATACAGAGACACAAACGCGGGCGAAACTCAGTCTGGGCGGCCGGTGCCTGGAAATCAAATCCTTGCCTGTACGAAAAATATCTCTTCTATTTAAATCAGTTGGTTCCTCTGAAAAGGTATTTGTGGCATGTGGACTTTCTGGAAGAAATAATTAATCCTCAGTAGCAAAACACTTTCCTGTAGAGCACATTTAGTCACGTTAATCCTTGAATTACAGACTAATAACACTGTTTCACGTTAAGCTTATTGTATATGCTTCAGTTACTTATTTCTTACTCAGAATGACCTCTTTAAAAACAGGTTCTATTTAAAACTCGTACTAGATTAGACCAACACACATCTATTATACATACCTAGTTTGATTACTAAGAGTTGGTTTGCCAGCTTCTAAGTACCTTCCTTTTTAACTCCCTCCGTTTCATTAGTACTTTCACCAGAATTTGCAAAAGAGAAAAAAAAGTTGATAAAATCCCAGGTTTCCTTCCCTCGAGGAAACGGACCTTCTTTATGAGGCTGCCCACCATAATTTGTCCCCCCCCCCCCCTCCCTTTCTATTGCCAGTCTCAGAATCTCCTTGCATCCTTCCTGGAGCCAAAATCCTCCAGGCACTGTCTTGCACTCACTTGTCATGGAACGGCAGTGGGAAGCCTTGAAAAAGGCATAGATGTTGATGAATTTTGCACACATTCTGACAATGATAATGAATTGATTAGCAATAGTCCTTATTGAAATACCATTTCTGTGTAGAAAAAGATGACCTACATCAAGAACATAGCATGCTATCCTATCAAAAATGAAAAATAAAATGTATGCTAATCTCCTATAATATTCATATGTTAGTGTCATCTCCCTTTTATCAAATTTGGGTTTAATAAAATTGGAGGTGAGTGGAAGATGAAGTGGAAATTTGCTGTGCAAATCAAACATGTAAATTTCTTCCAGTAATATTCAATTAAATTTTTCATTCTAGACCTTTATTTGAAGGTATAATTACTAACCATATTAATAATACGGAAAAATTTCTATCGTGTAATATTTTTTGTTTACTTGTGAAAAGTTTAGAGAAATGGTTTAGTAATCACAAGTATTTAAATATATCTTATCTATCAGAATGTGTCAAAATATTCTCAAGGGTAAAACCATCATAATTTTAGTTAATTTTTTTAACTTTCTATTTTAACATAAAGAAGCAATCACCCTCAAGAGTGCTTTGATAGTGTTATCTAAATTATTTGATAGTGTTATCTAAATTATTATTATAGTTTTGAATTATTAAGTCTTTTACCGGTATTTAGGATCAGTTGGGATTATAATACGCTTCTAAAGTGAGCATGTCTTAGTGGTATTAGCAAATAAAAGTGTAATGATGTGATTGTGTGATTATACCCTGCTACACCTTGTGTCGGGTGCTATGTGTGGGGAGTGAAAAAGTAATAACAAAAGTCTTCCTAAACATGTATGAAGGATAATGGATTTATCAAGATTAAAAAGAGGGAGTGTGTGATAAGATTAGACGGAGAGGAAACTGACATTATCTCCTTTCTCTGAATAACTGACTTTAAATGAAATGGCTAAGGCTTGAAATAAGCTAGTCCAGGGCAATGGTGGTGATAGTCCTTTTCAGCCCAGCATGACCAACTAGGTATTTAGCTCCTTTTCTGTTTCTCCCCTGGAGTGAACAATGGAGGGAGCCCAATGACTGCCAGGTCACTCAGATCCACCACAGGAGTGCTTAGACCTTTCCTGCTGTTTCTTTTATCAGTGGTCCTGGAAGTCAGGAACCCAGTTACATAGACAGGGTGCCCATAAAATGTATCTAAATCAGTGTGTGCTTGTTAATAATTTCTTTAGAATAATAGATGTAAATCAGGATTGTCCTAGGGAACCTGAGATACATAGTTGTCCAGTTTCAAAGAATAAAAACAGAGGAAAGTCAGAAGAAGGCTCTGCCATGTTCTGCATTTAATCAGTCTACCCAAATAAGAGTGAATTATTTTGGTGCTTAGGGGTTACAAGGTTAAAATGTATGGCCGGGCATGGTGGCTCATACCTGTAATCCCTGCACTCTGGGAGGCCGAAGCAGGTGGATTGCCTGAGCTCACAGGTTTGAGACCAGCCTAAGTCACAGTGAGACCTTGTCTCTAAAAATAGCCAGGCATTGTGTTGGGTGCCTATAGTCCCAGCTAATCAGGAGGTTGAGGCAAGAGAATTCCTTGAGTCCAAGAGTTGGAGGTTGCTATGAGCTATGATGCTATGGTATAGCAAGGGTAACAAAGTGAGACTCCGTCTCCAAGAAAAAAAAAAAGTAAACTGGCCCACCAGTTAGATAAAGAGCATTCAGATAAACTGCTTCAATTTTTGGCCTTGATAAATCTACCAACTGAAATCTCTAATGACACTTACTGAACCCTTAGTTATGTCACCAGGAATGGTATAATTCTATGAATTTTGAGCATGACTTCCTAGGAAAGTCAATTGTGTGGAGAAAAAAAAAAAACTGTCAGTAAATTATATGCTGTTGTTGCTAACCTGGACTCGTAGCATCATAAACCTATTCAAACATAAAACCAAAAATAGGATTAAATATGGATTCAAATTATTTCCACATGTAGATATACATCTTTTAAGGAGTTCACATGAATGTGTAATTCTTTGAATGCAGGAAATGAGCTCCAAGAGCATTGGTACTTTCTCCAGCATGCCACCTAACACAATTCTTGGTAATTTCAGTAGGCCTGTAGATGGCCTTTCAACAGACTGTCATCTAAGTTTCTTAAATGCCCCCCATCCAATGGTCATGTCCTTTACCCATCCTTAGACACTCCCTCCCCAAATTTTATCTTATAGCTCGTTATGGTCAGTCACTGTGACCTACCTAATCTCTACTTCATGAATCTGCCTCCACATTTCTTGCTCATTTCATCTAGAAGCCCATCTCAAACAATTCTTTTTTTTTTTTTTTTTTTGCAGTTTTTGGCCAGGGCAGGTTTGAACCTGCCACCCCCGATATATGAGGTCGGTGCACTTACTCCCTGAGCCACAAGCACCGCCCTCAAACAATTCTTTAACCCAATCAGGATTCTAAATCAGTGATTTTATCACACTGTTAGGGTCACTGATTTCATTTCCTCTTTCTTTTCATTAAATAAATCCCATGATCATAAGTAATAATCACTTCTATATACATACAGATTTACCAGACCTCCCCCTCTCTTAATGTTTTGTTTAGTTTTGGTTTGGTTTGGTATCTGTCTGGCTAAATTCTTATCCTGGTTATATCCAACTCCTCCATTCATCCATACCTGCACCCATATAGCTGGGGACACAAGCACAGGAATGTCTTTTTTTTTTTTTGGCCGGAGCTGGGTTTGAACCTGCCACTTCCGGGATATGGGGCCAGCGCCCTACTCCTTTGAGCCACAGGTGCCACTCAGGAATGTCTTTTCTTATGTCTGAGCATCATGTCACAGTTCCCTACACCACTCACTCTTCCAGCTTCCTGGACATAGATATCATACCCTTTCTTCTTTCTGTAAACCACTAACACCTCCTACCTGATCTTCACTCTTGGTTGACAACTTTGTTTCACTTTGGAAACAGAAGATTTTTCTCATGGCCTTCCATCACTACACGTACCTCCCCACCAAGTTCTGCACTCACATGACCTGACCTCCCACCTCTTATCTTAAACCAGCCACCCCTGCCTCTGTCTGAAATAATCTCTGCCTCTGGGCACTACATTCTTTCCTACGCAAGGGTAACGCTGCATGAAGGTCTCCTCTTCTACATCATTAATTTTACCTCATTATCCACATATAAACATTTTATTATTGCTCCTATATTTAAAATTTTTATTTCCTTCATCAACCACTTCTCCATTCCTTTTCTCTTTTTTTGCAAAAATATACTTCAAAAGTGTTTGCTGGATTCTCAGTATCTATTTATTCTCCTTCCATTCTCTTTTCTATCCATTTAGTCAGGTTTTCACTCCCATCATTTTACCAAATCAGCTCTTGATAAGGATTTGCTGACCGCCATATTGCCAAATCTGGTGGCCCATCCTCAGTTTTCATCTCCCATGACCACCCAGCGGTGTTGGACGGTGCATCACTTGGTACGCTGCCTTCCCTTGGGTTCCAGGAAGGCACACCATGTTGACTCTTCTCCTCCCTCCTTGTTCACTGCTCCACAATCACTTTTCTCTTTTGTTTCTTATTTATATCAACTTTCTTGTGATCCCACTGAGCCACCAGGCTTTAAAGGCCACACAAAAATGATGATATGCAAATATTCACCTCCCGTTTTCTGCTAAGCTCAATGTATGTGTTTAACTCCTTATTTGGTTTGAACATGTAGTAGAAATCTCAAAGTTAGCATCTCTAAACTGACTTTCTGATCTTGCCTCACCCCAGCCAGCATGTTCTCACCTCAGCTTTCCCCATTTTACTTGTTAGGGAGGAACTCCAGTCTTCCTGATCCTCGGTCTGAAGACCCTGGTGTCAGCTGAGATGATTCTCTTTCTTTTATATCCCACACCCAGTCCCTGAGGAATTCCTCTTGATTTCAACTTCAGAATATGTCCAGAATCTTTGTTGTACCACCTTCATGCCACCCTGGTCAGACTCACCATCAAGTCTCTTCTGAATTTCTGCCCTAAGTTTTTTAACTAGACTTCATTCTTCTACTACTTGACTCAAAATCTGTTCTCAGTACACAGACAGTGTGTACTATCGCATTGCTGCTCAAAATTGTGTAAGTAATGCCAATGTATCTCAAACAAAAGCCACCTCATAACTGCCATTAAGATACTATCTAACCCGGTCTCCATCCCATTACATAGTGTTCCTTTGAACTAATCTCCTATTTTTTTTCTTGTGCACTTTAACTAATTTCTTAAATATTCCAGAAACACTTCAATCTTTTGGAATGTTTCCTCTGCCTGGAAGGTTTATCCTCAGGTATTTGCAGGACTTAACTCCCTCAGCTGCTTCAAATCTGTGCTCAAATGTCATTTCTAAATAACGCCTTCTCTGACTATCCTATTTAATAGTTTAGTGTCTTTCCCTTAACCCTATTGCTCTAATTTCCTGTTGTCTGCTCACTTTTTTTTGTTATTATTTGCTTTGTTCTTCTTTCCTTTCATTTCCTTCCTTTTTGTTCCTTCCCTCCTTAGAATCTTGTCACTCCGTAGCATACTGTAAGCTTCCCATTTCCCTTGCTGGTCCTGTAGGCTCTCAATGGGCAGGGATTACTATCTGTGCAATGTACTGATGTTTTAAAAGTGCTTAGAATGGTTCCTACGGTAAAGACAGACTAAAAAATGTTTGTTAAATAACTGAATGAATTTTGGACACTTAAATTTATTCCTTTTAGCATGCCGTGCTTTCTGTTTACTGGACTGATTCACAAATGCCCAGTACAATTGGCCTGATATTTTAAACAGTACTTATGCCAATAGGAATGACATGCATATTAATGTTACATAAACAAACTTAACAGGAAGGCAACCGTATGGTTAATACTGATGCTCCACTCGTGATTTCTATATTAATACGTTTCTCATTACTCTTTACTTTCTTGTCCACGTAAACCCCTCAAAGTCAGGATCTTGGGCATCAGACTTGGCTCCCACACCCACTGACTGGCAAAGAAGTTTTAAAAACACATTGGTTTAGTCATAGGATGTGCATACACTTAAAATTTAATATTGTACAGGATCTGCTAAATGTCCTGAACTTTCTCTTGTGGAGTGCCTTAATTCTTACAACCCCCCTGTGGATAGAAATATCGGTCTCATTTCTATAGATCTGAGAAAGCTGATATTCCATCCAAGACTCCATTCTTTATCAGTCATTGCAGGATCCTCACCATCTAATCTCCAGTGACCTTATCACAGAAAGTTAATTCTACTCCTCCCGTGTTTAGATATGAAGAGAAGTAATGCTGACAATGCCAAGTTTCTTGGAAATGTTTGGTTTTTGTTCTCAGTTGGAAGCAAACCTTTACTTTGTGAATGAGATGCAATGAATGTTATTTTGTTGTCCAATTGGATGGCGAAGTTGACCTCGTCTTTTTGTGCCCTCAATTCCTTAACTTAAATAAAATTATTTACTACCCTAGTTTATAGAAACCACGAAGATTTAATCAAAATTACCTACTTGACTCTCCCAAAGAGTCTTGAACCATGTTTTGTTCTAAATCTCACCTGACTATTTGCTCTTATTTAACATTTAAAGTTTATGCTGCTTTATTTATAGAAAGTTTTATCTAATATAAATATACCAAGTGGCTATTTATATCAATAGTGAAAAGAATCCCACTGAATATATTTCTTCCCTTCATAGATTCCAGAGTTTTAGTAGTCTTTTAATAATCTATAATGCATCAGAAAATATATATGAACTTTTGTACTGATTGACCTCCATCCAATAATAAAAGAAAAAGGTCAAAGTGGTATTTTTTACATTTAGACTTCCAAGGACGAACATGACATCAAATGTCAATTCCTTACGACAGTCTCTCTTTTTCATATGGGATGCATACTTCCATTGCACCTGGACTGTCTTGACACTGGCTTTAATGTTGACTAGCTAGGTGTATGTGGCCCTGGGTTTTTGTCACATAGAAGTGTGTACTATGTAAGATTGGATACTTTGTTCTATAGTCCTACCAAGGACACCTCGTACCTGTGAAAACTGGCTTCCATATCAATACATCTGCTGAGCTGTAGTCATCTATTTCTTCAAAGCATTATTTTAAATTCCTTATTTTTTACAACATAACTATGTCCTGCTTCAAATCACTTACTGAAATATCTTTCAATAGTTTGCCTTAATACACCTGCCTTTAATAGCTTTCAAATTAGGTGTTTGTTTGAGTTGACAATCTAGTGATTTTTAAAATGATATGGATGTAGTATATATAAAATTTTCATAGAAAACTTAATAATTATAATTTGTAATTTGAGAAGAAGGTCTTGTCCTCTCTCTTTCTATTTTTCTTTCTCTCTCTCTCTCTCTCACACACATGCACAGAATCTCTATTTCCAAATCTTGTTCATCAGGAATTGTCTTACTCTATAAATAAGTTTTATAACCAATAACAGAATTAATGAATAATAGTCTTACACATTCTCACTCTCACTTAATATATGAAGGTCAGAACTCATCCTAGCAAAAGTACCACATACCTCATTGCTGAGGATCACTACAGTCACTTTCAAAGTATTTCCCTTGGGAAGCTACCATTTCCAGGGTCTAGTCTACCTTCCAAAGTACTTTTTCTAGAATGAGTTCACAAACTTAATTGTCAAGCCTCATCATACATGGCCTACCTCTTTCTGTCATTATTATCTCTCTCCAAAAATACAACTTACAAAGTAAAATGACTGACTTCCACAAAAGGGAGTGAAATATAGATTGCAATACTCTTTTAATATTGTGCTGGCAAAGAATATGTATTTCTCCGGTATTTCAAACCTTTAATTGCAGAATTGTATGAGACAACGCCTTACTCAGCCAATACATTTGATCTCATCTTCTTCATCATTTTCTCCTGAGATGCTGGTTTCTCACATTCCTGACCTTTTTTCTTTGACTCAATTGCCTCAAACAAAATACTCTGTTCATTATTAAAGGCAATAATGAGTGTTAAGATTTAATAAATCTATGTAAGACATTTTATAATTCAAAACTTTCTAAAACATGTGAGTGGATTTCGACTGTATCTCAGGATATAATATCTTATTTTAAGTGACAATGTTTCTAGTAAACAGAGAGAAATGATGTTTCAGGACCCAGTGTTCTTTACAACTAACAAGCACTCAGGAAAACATAAGCAAAACCAAACCAAACCAAACCAAACCAAAACAAAACAAAACAAAACAAAACGAATGTCTTGACTGGGTAAAAGCAGCTTATAGACAGAACAAGTATCTGGAATATTCTAATAAATAGGCATTATGAAGCAATGTAACATTAGTGATGTGGGTGGGAAAGGGATGGCAGAAAGCAAACAAAAGAAACTGTAACAACTAAAGCAATAATAAAAGGAAAACTTCAAAGTGGCATATTTTTACATTTGGACTTGCAAGGAAGAGCAGGACATCACTTTGTTGCAGGAATTTGGTGCAAAGGGCTGCATGTGCTGATATGCTGGGCCTCTCCCTGCCCAGGACACATTCCTCTTACCTGTAGGGTACAAAGCTCTTTCTTCCTTGAGTGGGGTTAGGGTATTCATTCCCAGGAGCCCTCCCTACCAGAATGCAACCATTGAACGTACAAGTCAGAGCTCCTGTGATGTGTGGCCCTACTTCCTCCAGCTTCCAGTAATTCCTTTCTCCTGCTTCCCGCTGCCTGCTGCTGCTAGCCCTGGGGTGCTCCCTGCTTTGTTGGTTTTCCTAAAGCTGAACACACCATTGTGAATAGTTTTTTTGTTTGTTTTACTCGCATCAGTTAAATTCTCCTTTTCGGTGGTGTGGTCCGTTTTCTGCCAAGACTTTGACTGATATAATAGCTAACATTTACGGAATATTTACTACAATACAGGCACTATTGAAACAAGTCCCACTGAATCTGATTATTTGATCCTCACAATGATGCTGTTAATTTGGGACTATTATGACAACATGTAAAATTTGAGGATAATGAAGAATATGTAGAGTTTTAAGACTTGATGACCACATAGCTAAAAGCTGTCTAAGACGAAATAAAATCCAGGGCGTCTTGAGTCTAGATCAGAGCTTAGAGGTGGTAGTAAATTAATTAGATTTTTTAAAAAGATAATCCCATCTTTTTAAACCATTTGTACAGTAGCCTTTTATTTTTCACACCTGTTAGGCCTTGAATTCATAGGGAATAGGTTCCGGCATCTCAGGATCCTTCCCATCTGTTTTCACAAAGTGTGTGTCTCTGGGTGGAGCAGGCCAGCGTCTCAGGTGAACCCGGGAACCTTTCTCTTCAGCTTCTTTCTTTTTCTGAACATTTTCCTTGATGCATTTTGGGAAGCTATCTGGGCTCTTAGAGCACTTACTATGTTCAGTATGCACATTCGTCCTCTTGGCAAGAATCTTGACCTTGTTTGTTTACAGCTGGGCTAACAGCATGCTGGGTAACACTGCAGATTCTTCTAGTTCTGCCATGGGAGTAGGGCATGCTTTTTTGAACAGTGCCCATTCCCTTGATGTCTACAATATCACCTTTCTTGTAGATTCACATATGTGTGGCCAAAAGAACAACTCCATGTTTTCTAAAAGGCCTAGCGACCATGGATCGGAGACCTCTCCTCTTTCCCTTTGTGTTCATCATTTTGGTGAATTACTGGAAGATAGCATCTTCGTCTGAAAGGACAGCTCACCTTTTTTGATATCTACATAGATCTCATGGACAAAATATAAGTACAGAAAAAAAGAGAGAGAGAGAGAGAGAGGTAGAAGCAAGAGAGGAAAATGTAGCTCACAGGTAATAAGCCTAGATGCAGATCTAAATTTGGAAATAGCCTATACGCAGATTCTGCATATCTGAATGCTTCCAGATGCAAAATTAATTATCTTGATTTTAGGAAAAATGGAAAGGAGAAGGGCAGGATTTTGTTCAACATATAAAGAAAACCTTTTAGTAATATAAATGTATTATACATTTAACTAAACATTTCTAATGATTCACTAAAGTAAAATCAGTAAATGCATTTTACTTATCAGTTATCTCCCTGATCTTTTTAATGAATTTCATAATCCTAAAAAAGCATCATGCAATTAAAACAACATTAAAATTTTCTTCACTAAGAATTTCTTGATGATTTTTACATAGGGGTGTGACAAATATGACATCAGTATTTATTGGTATTTCATGTACAGAAACTGGAAAAGGCGTCTTCCATTTGTCTTTTCTAATATTTACATTCAAAGTCCTCTTCCTGCCTGTATATCAGGTTGTCTAATCTTTTTTCCGTGAAGTTTATAAAATTCTTCGTGACATGACATAGATTTTGACAGCCCTGTTTTTAATCTGCCTAATACTTATTAGATTAACTTGTGATAATATCACTGGGCAGCCACTTCTGGCCTAGTAGTGGTCAGCAAACTCTGGTCTTTTACAAGATCTTTTGTTTAAAATGGCTGGGAAATAAGGAAGGATATTTTACGAATATGTGAAAATGATATTAAATTTGAAGTTTAGTATCTATAAATAAAATTTTAATGGAACATAGCTATGCTTATTTTTGTACAAATTTTCCATGGCTATTTTCGTCCTATACGGCAGGAGTGGTGTAGTTGCAAGAGAGAACATATGGCCCACAAAACCTAAAGCATTTACGAAACGGTCCCAGTAGAAATCAGCAGTGGACTCTGAACTGTGTATTCACCTTACACTACAGGTGTGAAGTGTTTCCTAGTACTTAAACTTCTGGATGAAGGTTCTTAAGTAATGAAATGTGTAAGAATATCTACATTGTAGATATAGCTCTTATTTTTTTAATGGATTCTCTTAGCTATTCTAGGTACATAATTTTGTCTGTAAATAATTATGGTAATTATGTCCATTCTTTCCCAGTACTTCCAAGCCAATATTATTTGCTTATTGCTAATCAATGTATTTCTCCTAATTACACCGACATATTTTCCAATAGTGAAAATGTCTAGCTCTTTTCTAACTTTGATACAAATATTTATAGAGTTTTCTAACTATATTTACATTAATCTCTTTTGTGATATAATGTATTGATTACAGTTTGATCTGAGACATAACACTTTATCATGATTTCTCTTTTACATACAATGTGAATTAATCAAATCAGGCTAACTGGGGTATTCATTACCTCAGGCATTTATCACTTCTTTGCATTAGTAATATTCCATTTCCACTCTTTCAGATATTTTAAAGGGTACGCTGACTTACTGTCGATTATAGTCACATTGTTTTGCTATGAAATATTGTTCATTCTGGCTCAGGGCCTGTGGCTAAAGTGGCTAAGGTGCCAGCCACATACAACTAAGGTGGCGGATTTGAATCCAGCCCGGGCCCGCCAAACAACAATGATGGTTGCAACAAAAAAATAGCCTGGCGTTGTGGCGGGCGCCTATGGTCCCAGCTACTTGGGAGGCGGAGGCAGGAGACTCTCTTGAGCCCAGGAGTTGGAGTTTGCTGTGAGCTGTGATGCCATGGCATTCTACCCAGTGGGACAGCTTGAGGCTCTGTCTCAAAAAAAAAAAAAGAAAAGAAATATTGTTCATTCTATCTAACTATATTTTTTCACCCATTCATAATCTCTGCTTAATATTGCACTCCTTGTCACCCTTCCCATTCTCTGGTAACCATTGTTCCATGCTCTATCTCCGTGAGATAAATTCTTAGTATTTAGTTCCCACAGACGTGAGAGAGCATGTGAGATTTCTCTTTCTGCGCTTGGCTTGTTTTACTTAATGTTCTCCAGTTCCATCCATACTGTTGCAAAGGGCAGCATTTCATTCTTTTCGTGGATATATAATATTTCATTGTGTACCTTTAGCACAATTTCTTTATGCATTTGTTGACAGATGGACACTTAGGATAGTCCAAATCTTGGCTATCATGCATAGTACTGCAATAAATACGATGTTGTTTTGATATATCATCTTCTCCTCCTTTGGATATGTGCCCAGCAGTGGAATTATTGTGTCATCCGGCAGTTTGACTTTTAATTTTCTGAGGAAACTCCCTAACATTCTCCATATTGATTGCACTAATTTACATTCCCACCAACACTGTACAACAAGAGTTCCCCTTTCTCCACATCTTTTCCAGCAGTTGTTATTCTCTGTCTTTTTGATAAAAATCATTTAACTGAAATGAGATTATACTTCACTGTAGTTTTGATTTCCATTCTCTGGTGACTAATGATTTTGAGCCTATTTTCATATACCTGTTGGCCACCTGTTTTTTTTCCTTTAAAAAAATGTCTATTCAGTTCATTTGCCCATTTTTAAATCAAATTACTTGAGTTTTTCCTATTGAATTTTTGGAGCTCCTTACAAATTATACTCGTTAGCTCTCTGTCAGATGGGTAGTTGGCAAATGATTTTTCCCATTCTGTGAATTTTCTCTGTCCTTTGTTAATTGTTTCCTTTTCTGAAATTTTTTAGCTTGATTTGATCTCATTTGTCCAAATTTGCATTACTTCCCTATGCTTTTCCTCAAGAAATTACTGCCCAGAGACCAGACCAAAGTCCTGAAGCTTTTTCCCAATGTTTCTTTTAGTAATTTCATGGTTCAGGTCTTAGATTTAAGTCTTTAATACTTAAAGTTTGAATTTATTTTTGTATATCTTGTGAAATAAGTGTCTAGTTTTTTTCTTCTGCCTGTGACTATCCAGTTTTTCCACTTATTGGAGAGACTTTCTTTCCTCACTGGGTGTTCTTAGCAGTTTTGTCAAAGATAAGTTCCCTATAGATGTGTGGATGTATTTCTGTGTTTTCTCTTCCTTTCTATTGGCCCACAAGTATGCTTTCATGCTAGTACCATGCTATTTTGGTTATAATATCCCTGTAGTATGTGAATAATTTGAAGTCAGGCAATGTGATTCCTCCAGTTTTGTTCTTTTCATTTAGAATGGTTTTGGTTATCCTGTTCTGTGGTTCCATATAAATTTTAGAATTATTTCTTTTCTATTTCTGTGAAAATATCATCAGTATTTTGATGGAAATTGCATTAGAGCTGCAGATTGCTTTGAATAGTATGGATACTTTAAATTGGTTTTCCAATCCATGAGCATGGAATATCTTTCCATGTTTTTTCTGTTCTCTTCAACTCTTCATATCAATGTTTTATAGTTTTTGTTTTTGTTTTTATTTTTAAGCAGTTTCTGGTCAGGGCTGGGTTTGAACCTGCCACCTCCAGCATATGGGGCCAGCGCCCTACTCCTTTGAGCCACAGGTGCCGCCCAATGTTTTATAGTTTTAGTTACAGAGATTTTTCAATTCTATGGTTAAGTTTATTTCCAGGTATTTGATTTTATTTGTAGCTATTGTAATGGGACTAATTTCTTAGTTTCTTTTTGGGGATTGTTTGCTGTTGTCATATAGAAATGCTACTGATTTTTATATTTTGATTTTGTATCCTGTGACCTTACTGAATTTATCTGTTCTAATAGTGTGTGTGTGTGTGGTCTTTAGGTTTCTCTAGGATTATTTGACTCCTTGCTTTCCAATTTTTATGCATTTTATTTCTTTCTCTTGTCTGACTATTTTAACTGGAACTACCAGCACTATGCTGAATAATCAGTGGGGAAAGTGGGCATCCTCATCTTCTCCAGGTTTCAGGAGAAAGGCTTTCAGTTTTCCCCCATTCAGTATGGCTTTTGTCATGCATGGATAAGTTTCTACTGTACCAAATTTTTGAGAATTTTTATAATGAAGATATACTGAATTTCATCAACTGATTTTTCCACATCAACTGAAACACATAGGGTTTTTACCCTTTGTTTTGCTGATATGATGTATCATGTTAACAGATTTATGTATGTTCACCATCCTTGTATCCTTGAAATGAATCCTGCTTGAGCAGGAAGAATAATCTTTTCAATGTGTTGTGCACTTATGTTTGCTAATATTTTGTTGAGGATTTTTGCATCTATGATCGTTAGAAATATTAGCCTAATAAATAGTTTTATTTTCTTTCTTTCTCTCTCTCTCTTTCTTGTGCCTTTGTCTTCCTTGGGTATCAGGAAGATACAGGCCTCATAGAATGAGTTTAGGAGTATTCCTTCCTCTTCAAATTTGTGGAATAGTTTAAGTAGGACTGCTAGTATCCTTCTTTGAATGTTTGGTAGAATTCAGCAGTGAAGCCATCAGGTCCTGAGCTTTTCTTTGATATAAGATCATTATTATTGCTTGTCTCTTATTACTTGTTGTTAATTTATTCAGATTTTAGTTTTCTTTCTGGATCAATCTTGGCAATGTGTTATGTATCTAGAAGTTTATCCATTTATTCTAGATTTTCCAATGTTTTGGCATGTAGTTGCTCAGAGTAGTCTCTAATGATTCTTCGGATGTCTGCAGTGCTAGCTTCCTTGTTCATCTCTGATTCTATGTGAGTCTTCTGTCTTTTTTCTTAGTCTGGCTAAAGGTGTCTTTTTTTAACCCTTTCAAATTCCCACTTCTTATTAAATTCAATTTTTATATTTTTGTTTCAGTCGCATTTATTTATGTTTCCTCTTTTCTACTAACTTTGGGTTTAGTTTGCTCTGGTGTTCTAGTTCTTGGAGATGTATCATTGGGTTGTATATTTGGAGCTTTTCTACTTTCTTGATGGCGGCACTTACTGCTATAAACTTTCCTCTTAGTCCTGCTTTTGCTGTATCCCATATGCTGTATTTTCACTTTTATTTGTTTTGGGAAATTTAAAAATTTCTTTATTATTCTCTTCATTGAATCACTGGTCATACAGGAGGACATTTTCATATTTTTGTATATATTCTAGTATTTCTCTTACTACTGATGCCTAGATTTCTTCCATTGGAGACAGTAAAAACACTTGACATGATTTCAATTTTTTGTAAAAATTTTTTAAGACTTGTTTTGTGGCCTAACATATGGTCTTTCCTTGAGCATGATCCATGAGCTAAGTAGAAGAATATGTGCTCTACAACTGTTGGATGAAATAGACTGTAAGTTTCTATCAGGTCCATTTGGTCCACAGTGCAGATTAAATCTAATGTTTCTTTGCTGGTTTTCTGTCAGCATGATCTGTTCAGTGCTGAAAGTAGTGTGTTGACATCTCCATCAATTGCTGTTTTGGAGTTTGTCTCTTTCTTTAGCCCTGACAAATTTACTTTATACATCTGGGTGCGCTAGTGTTAGGTGCATATATATTTAGAGTTGTGATATCCTCTTGCTGAGTTGACTCCTTGTCATTATATTGTAACCTTCTTTGTCTCTTTTTATGATTTTTGTCTTCCTATCTATTGCATTTTATCTGGTAGAGGTATTCATGTTCTTTTTGAGTATCTATTTGTATGAAATATCGTTTTCCTTCTCTTTGTGTATCTTTATAGATGAAATGTGTTTCTTCCAGACAAAGTATATTTAGCTCTAATTTTTGAACTCTATGTCTTTTGTTTGGAGAGTTAGTTCATTCATATTCAACTTTATTATTGATAGATAAGAACTGAATACTGCCATGTTATTCTTTGATTTCTTGTTTGTTTTTTTTTTGGGGGGGGCGGTGCTGGGTTTGATCCCGCCACCACCAGCATATGGAGCCAGCGCCCTACCCTTTTGAGCCACAAGCACCACCATATTCTTTGATTTCTGGTTGTCTTGTGGTCTTCTCTTTCTTTCTTACTTCTTCCTTGTCTCCCGTCATCAAATGTGATTTTTTTCTAATAGTGTTTTTTAATTTCTTATTTATGTGTGTGTGTGTTTCTGTTGTAATTTTTTTGATATGAGACTTGCAGGAAACATTTTAAAACCAATTATTTTACACACATGACAAACAGGCAAAGAGAAATCTAACAAATTCTACCCTGTAACCCATCCCCACCTCACTTTTTAACTTTACTTGTTTCCATCGCTATTTTTATACTATCTCCCAATAAGTTGTAATTGTTTCTGATAGGTTTGATTTTAGTCTTCCTATTTGAGATGAAAGTGTTTTATACACTGCAGTTATAGCAATGAGTATATTCTGTATTTGTGTACTTACTGTTATCTATTAGTTCTATACCTTCAGATGATTGCTTATTCATTAGTGTCCTTTTCTTTCAGATTAAAGAACTCTTTTCAGTATTTCTCATAAGATGGGTTTGGTATTGATGAAATCCTTCAGTTTTTGTTTATCTGGGAAAGACTTTATTTCTCTTTCATGTTTGAAGGGTATTTTTTCAGGAAATGATATTCTAGGGTAAAAGTTTTTTCCTTCAGCACTTTGAATATGTCATGCTACTTTCCCCTAACCTATAAAGCTTCCACTGAGCTGTTACTTGCCAGGTGCATCAGAGCTTCTTTGTATGATTTGCTATTCTTTTCTTCCCATAGGACCTTTTTTTATCCATGACCTTTGGGAGCCTGATTAGCAAATGCCTAGAGGTAGTTTTATTTTGGTTACATTTGCTTGGTATTCTATGACTTTCTTGTACTGAAGGTTGATAACTTTCTCTAGGTTTGGAAAATTCTCTGTTATTATTTCTTTGAATGAATTCCCTACCTTAATCTCTTTTTCCACCTCCACTTTAAGGCCAATAACTCAAGATTTGTTCCTTTGAAGTTATTTTCTAGATCCCGTAGGTGTGCTTCCTTCTTTTGTATTTTGTTTTCCTTTTTCTCTTCTGAATGTGCTTTTCAAATAGCCTGTCTTCAAGCTCAATAATTCTTTCCTCTGCATGGTCATTTCTGCTATTGAGAGATTCTGATTCATTTCTCTGTTTGTTGGTTGAATTCTTCAGCTAAAGAATTTCTGTGTATTTCTTTTACTATTTAAATTTCTTTGTTAACTTTCCCCGATAGGCTTCTAAGCCTTCTGTGTTGTCTTGCAGTTCATTGAGCTATTTAAAGAAAGCTATTTTGAATATTCTGTCTGAGAGGGCACATATCTTCATCATTGGTGCTGAGATTGGACACTGGCCCCTTATTTATTTACTTATTTTTTGTGAGGTCATGTCCTCCTGTTTGCTCTTGATGCTTGTGGATGTCCATTGGCATCAAGGCATTTATAAGTTAGATATTTATTTAATCTTACCGTCTGGGCTTGTTTGAACTCGTTCTGGAGAAAGATTCCCATATACCTTAAAGAATTGAGTTTTGTGAGTTTAGAAAATCTTTGGTAACTATAGATGTATGAGCACTGGGGGTGCCCTAAGCCCAATAATACTGTTATTCTTGCAGACTCATGGTGGTACCACCTTTGTGGACTTGGGTAAGATACAGGAGATTTCCTGGGTTACCAGGAAATTTTCTCACTTTCTTTCCTCACTCTCTTTCTTGGGCTGCTGGATGTGGGGGAGAGTGACATATACACTCTGGTGGGCACTAGCATCAGCTCACAACTGAGAGTCTTATCCAAAGCCTGTGGGGACTTTTACCTAGTTATCTCTGATGTTAAGTCAAAGGCCAACGGCCCTTTAGTTTGCAGGTGGTGTATTCTGCCAAGACTAGGTCCTTCCTGTCAGGGTCACATGTTTCCTGTGGCCGAGGGTTTTGGTAATTTGCTTGGTTTTATTTTACTGCGGCTGAGCTGGTACTCACATTGCAAAACAAGATCTTCTGAACTTTTATCTTTACTTTCTCCAAGTGAAAAAAGACTCTCTGAGAACGGGACTGTAGTTGGAGTGAAGGTGACATAGGTACTGCTTGGGCCACCACAGCTGGTATCTCATTGGGTTATGGATACCCCAGTCCACCAGCTCTGATCTAACATGACCACAAGAATTGCTTAACTGCGCTCTTTCTGGTCCAACTGCCTTAGTAATTGAGGTCAGTTTCACTTTGCTTTTCATCAGCTGGAAGTGGAGGTAGCCAGAACTGAGGTTATAGTGTAGCGGATTGCTCTCTGACTGGGCTGGTCTAAAAGCTCCCTCCATGGGGAGGGATTCTGTCCTATGCCGTGTTCTTCTGTGCCAGGGCAGCCTTGAGTTTCCATGCAAAGTCTCACAAGTACTTTGCTCTTTCTCCCCAAGGCACACAGATTTCTCTCTCCATTGGGGTGCTGTAGCATTGCCAAGGGGGATGGAGGAGGTGTGGTGGAGGCAAGCCAAAACTATCTTTTCTGCTTTCTCAGTGTCTCTTTCCTTGATATAATATTAGAACCAGATAGTATGATCTCTCACTTGAGGTTTTTTTGATTCTTCTGAAGGTGCTTATATGTGTGGATAGCACACATATAACACCTTCAATTTGGTCTTTATACAGACAGACAATTGCTGGAGGTTTCTGTTAAAACATCTCACTTTATCCTGCTTCAGTTCATATTCTTTTAATAGGTTT
The DNA here is from genome assembly GCA_963574575.1 of Galagoides demidoff. Classification (NCBI taxonomy): domain Eukaryota; kingdom Metazoa; phylum Chordata; class Mammalia; order Primates; family Galagidae; genus Galagoides; species Galagoides demidoff. Next base: position 29,834 of record CAUYQV010147292.1, read on the forward strand.
TAAAATATTTTATCATTATCATTTTATATCTTCTTTTTAGTCCCTTATTTTGTTAAGTAGTTGCTAAGTTTTGTTTTATTCTATTTAAGATTTTTATATCTGTATTTATTAATATTACATTGGCTGTAGATTCTAATTTTTGACAGTGTTCTTTTGGAAAAGTTTGATTAACAAGTTTATATTTGCTTCTGAATTTGTTTTGAATAATTTTCTTATTTTCTATGCTTTGAGCCAGCTTACAAAATGGGAAACTAAGTTGTTTTAGATAATTTTAGGATTTTTTAGAAGATTTATAATACTTATAAAAAATCTTAGCCGGACGTTGTGGCGGGCACCTGTGGTCCCAGCTACTTGGGAGGCTGGGGCAGGAGACTCGCTTGAGCCCAGGAGTTGGAGGTTGCTGTGAGCTGTGAAGCCATGGCACTCTACCCAGGGGGATAGCTTGAGGCTCTGTCTCAAAAAAAAAAATCTTATTGTTATTTTAAAGTAGTTTTACACATATTTTCAGTTCATTCCCTTGCAATTTGGTCACATTTTCTATTTCTTGCATAATTTAAACAACTGCATTATCATCAACATAACTATTTCATAGAGAATTCCAAAGATTTTAATGTAGCAAGTAATTTTATTTTGTTTTCTTTTTTTTATTGTTTGGGATTCATTGAGGGAACAAATAATTAGGTTACACTGATTGCATTTGTTAGATAAAGTCCCTCTTGTAATTGTGTCCTACCCCCAAGAGGTATGCCATACACCAGTAATTTTATTTTGTTGTATACTTGATCTCTCAAAGACTAAGAAAAAAGAATGCATGCTTTCATACCTGGGTTGACTTTCTAACAGTTTTGCATAGTAATACACTACTATTAATTTTATAAATTTATGACTAATATATATTCAAAGGAAATTTTGCCTTTATAAATATAAAATTACTTTACCTGTCCATTAAAGTTATTTTTTCTTGGAGATATAATTTGTCTCAAAATAACACTGCAAAACTTACATTTTTGTTTGTATTTGCCTGATGTATTTTTGCTCATTTTTTATTTTTAATTTTGGCAATTTGTTCCATGCTTCTTTTAGATAAACAGCATCTGTTCAACTTTTTCTTGGTGATCTAATTTGGTACTTTTTGTTAGTTATTATGAATCAACCAATTCATAATTTATTATCCTAAAGGTTAGGTACATTTGATTTTTCTTCTGATAACTTATATTGTGGTTTCTTTTCATTCTTTTAATTTTTTTCTGATTTTCCTATTTGGGTAGAGCAATTACAGTTTTTTTCCTTTGATGTTTTCTTCTAGTCAACATGATTTTGTCTAGTTATTTATTTATAATAACCCATATTGCCTGTTTCAATCTATTGTTTTTTCAATAATAGAAATAGATTTGATCTTTTCAAATCATTTTCAATGATTTTGTCTAGTTATTTATTTATAATGCACATGTTGCCTGTTTCAATCTATTATTTTAAAGGAATTATCAACATCATAAATGAAACACTATTTAGTAACTACCCTGACGTGAAATAAGAAATACTATCTTTTTCTTTCCCTGTCTATTTTTCAGTTTTAAATGCATATATGATTGAGTATTCATAGTGGTTTTTTGAAATATTCTTCATAAGTATATTATTTTATAACTTTGATGGCAATAATGATTTAAATTGGGCTCTATGGTTTAACATCAAATCCTAAGAGTTCTTTTTTATTATGATTTCTACATTATTTCTACCATCTTCTGTAGGCTAAAGTATATCTCAGAATCACTACTTCAGGCTGCATTCGCTGATGATAAATTTTATCAGCTGTTGCTACGTGAAAATGTTTCTTTCCTGCACTCATACAGCCGTCACAATCTCAGTTGATACACAAATATTTTTCTCCAAAATATCTTGTTCCTTTGTTGTCCTACATCTACTATGGGGAAGACCAGATAAAGGAAGGATTTGCTTATGTGTTTGCTCTCTTTAGAAACTCATTATTTTTCCCTACCAGAAATTTGATGGATTTTTAAAAATTTTATTTTATCCTTTAGCCTCTGTAGCTCAAGAGGGAATGCATATGTTTGGGGTTATTTTCACCGATATACATGTCATTCAAAGATACTGTTTGATTTTTAGACTCTTTGATTAAAGAATTTATGTCTTTACTGAAATCAGAAATTATTGCAACTATTATGTTTGCTTCAGTTTCTGCTTTTCAATTTACTATTTCTAAGGATAGCATCCTCTGGGCTTTTGCACCACATATGCCCTTACATTATTTATAATCATTCTCATCTCATTATTTTGTTACTCTGGGATTTGGGGAAGCTTCCTGAGTTTGTTGAAATATTCAACATATTTCATCTTTGGATCTTCAGATCTGCTAGTTACTGTTTGTACGTATAAAGTTAACTATTTTTAAAAGTGTCCTTGTGTTCTCCCATTGGATTCTGTTACTGGCAGCTTTCCTCTCATAATTAAAGTGGACTCTTTAATCTCTATCAGAATATATTCCAATATTAAAATGTCTTCTCTGCTTGTGGCTGTAGTTCTGTTTCATGGGAAGGCATCTTCTGTGATTTTTTAGAAACACTCTCCTCATTTTGAATGATGGTATCTTTTCCTTTCTCTGGTGATTTTTTTTCCTGCTTTACTAATCCTTACAGAAGGCATTCTGTGCTGTCTAACATCAGTTTTGTGCAGATCTCACTTCCCTCGTTTCCAGCAACAGTCCACGTTTTCCTCCTTAGCTTTTCTCCAATCATGCAATACGCTTTTCATGCACATCTATCAGATGTGTGAGTGGCAAATTAAGTGTCTGTTACCCAGTGACTGCCTTGCTCAAAAGTAAATGCTTTAAAATGCTGAATGTATTCATAAATAAAGATGTATAATAGAGGCATTTGAATTTAATTAATATATATTTTAATTTACTTAATAGAAAATAATTTCTATGCTTATTACCTCTTAGATCAAATAAATTCTCTTTCATTTTTACAAACAAATCTCATAGCTTTTTCTTTCTTTTCTCTTTAGAGTTAAGCCAGTGGAAAGAATTTTTAAGAGAATTACTGACAACTTTTTGTCAGTAAAAAGAATATTGGATGGGGGGGTCAGACAAATGGTTCTGACACTAATACCTGTAGAGTTGTCCCTCAGTATTGGTGGGGGATTTGTTGAAACAACCCCCAATGATTGAAAAACTAAGTCCTTACTATTAAATGGCATGGTGTTTGCATATAACCTATGAACCTATGCTTATTCTCTGCAAGCTGTCAATCATCTCTAAATAACTTATAATACAGTGCAAATTCTATGTAAATAGTTGTCATATAGTATTGTTTAGCGAATAATGACAAGAAAAAAATTGAACATGTTTGGTACAGATGCAATAATTTTCATTGTTTTGATCTGAGTTTAGTTGAATCCACAGATGCAGAAGCTATGGACACAGAGAGCCAACTGTAATCTTAAATTCTATAATCCCCAATGGCATCTTCCCCTATAAAAGGAAAGAAATAGGAAATATTCCCTTTACAATGCAATCCAGCTATCTCTTTCTTCCAGTTCATGTTCATAGATCCATTGCTAGACCAATCCCCGTTTTTATTAAAGAACTACAGATCAAATCAACAGGGAGGGGCAAAGTTGTTTGGTCATTTAGAAGGCAAGAAATTGCTCAGTCCTCCAGCTCTGAATTAAAAGTGGAACAAAGAGGTTACTTACTAGGTAATTATTGTGCTGTTAAGTGGCTTCGCCGTGGCTTTGCTCTATTAACTTTCCCTGTCCTATTTATTTTCTGTCATTTGAGGGAATAAAATAAGGTGAACCATGTCAAATGGAGTGGACCAATAAGGTGAGATTGATGTGGGGAATCCTCCACATGGACCTCTGATGCAGCAGGTTACCCCTAACACAGGATGCTGCTGTGGTTCTATTTATCTACTCTCACACTTGCCTGAGCTTCCCATTGTTTTAGTCACTCTACATCACTGTGTACAATGCTGAACGTTCTTTAAGTGTTTAAAAATGAGAAAAGGGATATTGCAGTCATACTGAAATGTTGACATAATAAACTGTATGATTTACTATGGCCCTGGGTATTGCTTAATATGTACAATGAATACCGCTTTTGAGTGCTTTGGCTATCTCTCTATTGAAATGATCTCAATTTTTTAAAAAGGTGATAATTACAGACAAATGCCTCAAATGAAAAAAGTTTCGATACACACCAGTGTTTTATCTAGATACCTACTCTGTCTGGGAAAAGTAAAATCATGCCCACTGTGGCTATAACAAGGTCATGGTATTTCCCTTCTGTGTTTGTATATTTCTTGCCCACGTCTAATAACGAGTGAGCCTTACTTAACATCCTTTTCTACTTTATTCCTTAATTTAATTTGTTTTGTATTTTTGAATATTAATGCCTTTTCCCGCATTACTCACCTGTTTGGTGAAGCTATAATTTGACTTTCCTTTAAATTAAAATTCTGATCATTTTTTATTTTGCTTGACTATTTGAAGTAAAAATATTTTTTCTTTATGCTATTTTCATGTTCAGCCAGAAGAACAAAATTTTAATAAAGGAAAAGCTTATTTTAAAATTATGTGTTTTTTTACCAGAACATTTTCTCTTTTATATTTCATGTTAGTTAATGAACTTCTTTCTTGGAAAGATCATTTTACTTTTTGTTATTAATAAAAGACTCTGGTGGGCTAATGAACTTGGAAATATTTACCTACTTTTTAAAAGCAGACAAAAGCTTTTGTATTACCGAAGGCTACGTTTATTAGTTATTCAAACTCCACCCTAATTTTTCTTTTGTGGAGTAATCAGAAGTATTCATTCTCCACCATCACCACCACCCTCTTCGTCATTTAATTTCAAGCTGACTTGGGTTTCTCCCTGCAAAAGATTCCCCCCTGGCATCCTTGATTTTAGATTTCTTATTGCTCTAATATTTTAGGCAGAATAATTTTTCTTGAATACAACTTTCAATTTGTTTTTCTCCATAAATTTGAGATGGCTTCACAGGGAATTTGACTTAAACGTAGATAATTAGTAAGGGCTGGGAAAGCTAGAGAAGGTTTATGTTTCCTCCGGATCAAGTTCCTCACACAAGAATCTTGGAGTCATTCAGCTTCTGCAACTGCTGCTCCATCAACACGCAGTCAAATTTCAAATTTTACTGGAAGACTCTCAGGAATATTCACATCATCTTCAACTTATCCATATTGTTTCTGCCTGGATTTAGAAATTCAGTGTTTTTTGCCTGGTCAGGGACAATAGGCTTTTATCTTAACTCTTGTTTTAAAGGGCTTCACACTCCAGACCTTCTCCAGACCATCAGAGTAATAGATAAAAAGTAAATCTCATTGTGCTGATCTTTTGAATAATGCTCCTCAAGGACTCCCTGTGCCTTTAGTATAAATCAATATTGATTAGCTTGCTTAGGAGGCAACTCCCTTCAGATATCTTAGACTTCCACATAAGATTATCCTAGATATAAAGCCTAGGGAAGAAGAGGCAGTGATCAAAATTGGACATAATATTAATAGACCTAAAATATAATTTTGAATCAGAAATAAGACAAGGATAAACATGCTTTTCATTACTATTTGACATAGTACTGGAAGCCCTAATTAGAGCCATTAGTTAAGAAAAAAGAAATAAAAAACATTCAAAATAGAAAAAAAAAAACAGTAAAATAGGCTCTCTTTGCAGATGACATGATCTTATTTATAGAAAACTCTAATGACTCTACCAAAAAAGTGTTACCACTCATAATGAATTCAGAAGAGTTGCAGGATACAAAATCAACATACAAAATTTAATAGTGTTTCTAAATACTAAGAACAAAGTATTTGAAAAAGAAGTCAGGGGAGGGTGGCACCTGTAGCTCAAAGGGATAGGGCACTGGCCCCATATGCTGGAGGTGGTGGGTTCAAACCCAGCCCTGGCTAAAAACTGCAAAAAAAAAAAGTTGGGGAAAAATGCTACTTTTAATAACACCAAAAAAATCAATAAACTAAAACAAGGCGGGGAAAGATGTGTGTACCAACAACTACAAAACACTGATCAAAGAAATTGAAGAAGGCACATAAATAGGAAAATGTTCTATGTCAATAAATGGGAAGACTTAATATTCTTAAAATTTCCAGACTGTTATTTAAGAATAAGAAATTAAGCATAAGTCTCAGTGTCTGTGCTCAGTGGTTAGCTCTTGACCCCAGCCCAGTCTTTTTATTTAAAGAGAAAGTCCCCTCAAACAAGTTTCTCTTCATATGCTTACTTTTTGTTTTGGGACAGAGTCTCACTATGTTGCCATAGGTAGAGTGCCATGGTGTCACAGCTCACAGCAACCTCAAATTCTTCAGCTTAAGTGATTTTCTTGCCTCAGCCTCCCAAGTAGCTGGAACTACAGGCGCCTACCACAACACTCAGTTATTTTTTCTTGCAGTTGGTTGCCATTGTTGTTTAGCTGAACCAGGCTGGGTTCAAACCTGCCAGCCTTGGTGCATGTGGCTGGCGCTGTAACCACTATACTACGGGAGCCGAGCCGACTTTCTGCATTCTATTTGATACCTTCTGAACTTGGGCCATGACTATCTTTTCTTGATTAGGTCTGCAAGTTAAAGCAAGAACCTCTCCTACAATCCAACTTATTTTCTCATCTGCTATTGTCTCAACCTGCCTTGTTTTCTCTCATGGGTCAGAGCAGGGGGTTGTGTTGGGGTTGGGCCCTCATGCATGATTCTCCTTTCCACTTAGATGTTTTTTTGCTCTAAGTCGGCCTTGAGAGCCCAGTCTAAGTGCCACCACATGCAAAAAACCATTGTATATCACTTTAGCCCTCAATACCTTTAACTTTTTATAACCAGAGTGCAACATAGAATAAATCCTTTTGGGGGGAGGAGTAGTCTAATTGCAGTCTGGCACCTGTCACTTATTTGCTGTGGTTAATGACATATTCCGCACTAAGAACTCTGTCTCTTCACCCAAAAGCTAAAGATGTTTATACCTCCCTGATGTACTTTTTAAAGTTGTTGTTAAGTGATATATAAAATAATGTGTCTAAAAAAATTTTGTAAAATTAAAAAAGAACCTACTCAAGGCAGTCATTGTTATAAATAAATCACACACTGCCTTGTTGTCTTATGTTCCTTTTGTACATCATTCTCTTATGCTGTTACTGGACTCGGTGTTATTGTTTAAATGTCTGTGTGTTTATTTCGACTACCTGGTTAGGTTTTGAATTCTTTGGGAGTAGAGAGTATTGAAGGTATAATGATCAATGATCCAGAAGGAGTCAACTCTTAATTATTTGAGAGTGAATTCTCTTCGCGGTATAATTGGGCTTGTACTTCCCATTATAGTATGAATTCATCAGAGAAGCTTACAATATTCTTTCTGGCCACATGGAGATAGAAATTTGAAGATATCTCAGAGGAACATTGTGTCAACTGAAAGTGGGTCACCTAGAGAGTGGAAAAAGATGATTGGCCTGTCTCAGCCTATCCAGGCCTGGCTTGGCGTAGCCACACAGACTTATGTCCAATAGGAACTAAAAGACAGGTAGTGGAACTTGGGCACACGTCATTGTCCGTAATTGAAATATAATTTCTGGGAAGTAAAATGTAGACATTTTTAGTATACGTTAGTTTGAATTTTAACAAATGAATCCCCCTTTTTAGCAACTACCCCAGTTTAAGATACAGAGTATTTCTATCATCCCACAGCCCTTGCCCTATCAATTCTTCCTACCTGAGAGACAAGCAGTGTTGTAATTTCTGTCACTACACCTTTGTTTTACCTGCTCAAAACTTTCCCTAAATGGAATCATAAAATATGTCCCTGTATCTCTTAGCGTCTTTCACTCCACACAGTATTTTTAGATTTAACCGCTTCATTGCGTATGTAAGTAGATCATAACTCTTGGTTGTTCTTCTGTAAAAGTATATCATAATAGTTTTCATTCACCTGTTGATGACCATTTGAGTTGTTTTTGGTTTTAGCTATTATGAAAAGGCTGCTATGAACATTCTTGGGTAGGTCTTTGTGTGGATGTATATTTTCACTACTTTGGAGAGAGATTTTATAAATGCAAAATCCAAAGGTATGCTATTTTCAAGACAAATATTTTAAATATAATACAGATCGGTTGAAATTAAAAGACTAGTGAAAGATATAGCATGCAACATTAAGCAGAAGGAAGATGACATGGCTATATTAATATCAAGTCAGATAGATTTCAAGACAAAGAATACCGACACAGGTAAAAATGGTAATGTCATAGGAGTAAAGGAGCCAGTTTGTAACTAGATCCAACAATATTAAAAGGGCGTGACAGAATAGAGTTTCAAAATTCAAGATGTAAAAAATGGCAGAACCAAAGTGAGTAGGCAAATTCACAATTACTGTTAAAGTTTTTAATAATCTTCTTTCAGTAGTTGATAAATGGAGAAGACTGATATTAGTGGAGATTTGGAAAACTTCCATAACATTATCAGTTATCAAACATGCAGATCTAATTGATACTTACAGACTCTTATGTCCAACAAGTGCTTCTGTTCAAGTGTCCCTGGCACTGGAAAAGAATAATAATCTAGGTTATAAAATAAGTCTCAGTCATTTCAGAGTATTTGAGTACGGTGGAATTAAATTAAAAACTTTAACAATAAGATAACTAGAAGAAACTCATTTGGGGAGGGTTAAACAGCATGCTTATAAATAATCAGTCTATTGTTCAAAGAATAAATCACGAGGAAAATTAGAAAATGTGCTATACTGAATGATAATTAGAATATGTAGTATGACAGGATATGTAAGTTCATGCCTTTAACCATTTTGTTGTCTCAGGAACTGATTAAGCAAATAAACATTTCATTTTCTTAAGTGGGAATGAGGAAGGGATGGACAGAAATGGAGACAAGAGTGTGAGAATTATTCCCACCGGCAGCCAATGTTTTTACTCTATGACTATTGACATGAAGTCATCATTGGAGCTTGGTTAAACCAATAGATAAATGCTCTTTCCATACACCGATAAACAGAATGCTAAGTTAACATTCCGGCAGTTTTTCCCTCTTAAGTCCCATATGCTGATGTTCATGATGCTTCCATGTCATCCAGTGAAACACTAGTGGAAATAGTCTGGATAGTGTTAATATTGATAGTGATTGTAATTAATAAGCTGGATGGGGATTAAAGAGTCAAATAGGCACCCAAAGAAAGTTGTGAAAACTCTGTTCTGAGATATGAGACAAAACCATCTGTCTCTGGTTTTAGTTTCGTCCTTAATGAATATAAGAAGCCTGACTAAAAGATCTCTCCAGAGGCCCCTTTCCAAATGCAAAATCCATTATTTTAATTAGCACCGGTTATGGTGCCAACGCAAAAAACTTGCTCAAGATCATAAAGAAGAGTAGACATTTCATTCTAAATATAAATTATATCTTCTAATTTATAAACCTTTTTACTTGGAAAACTATTTTCCTTATTAAAAATAAATCTCTCTCTCTCTCTTTCGGAAAATTCCATTTGCAATTTGTGATCATGATTTGAACTTTTCGAAAAGTGTGTGAGTCATTTCTTGCCCTTTGATAATTTCCAAATGACAAGGCTTTGCTTTTATAGATTGGTCTTTTAGTGATTCCAATGTATTTTGTTTGGTTGGGAATGAAACAGACAAATGGAAAATGTCATTTATGAGCATGAGTCGGGTAAGGAATGTATAGAAAGCAATGGTCACTTTACGGGGGGAGTTGGCGTGTTTTTCTCAGCCTTTGGCCCTTTGCTCTCCCCCAGACCGCCCTTCTTTATGCTTTAATTTGCAGATCAAACTGGTGCAGCAACATGGTGGAGGGAGAAATCACATAAATACAGCATATGCGGGCTCCTGTGTCTGTGCACATGGGCAAGATGCTGTTCAAAATCCAATCGCCTTATGATTTCTAACAAGACCTTTCAATTCATGTCCATGCAATTATGTAGGGAGATTTTAAAATACAGGAGACAAGTCCTTTTGGTGTAAAGTCCTCTTTTTTGAAACTCATTCCTATAGGCAAAACTTGATATTTAATAGTGCTAAGAAAAAGGATAAAATGTATTAGTCACGTTTTATAGTTTTGCAATTCAAAACTGATTGATTATTATCAATAATCTGAGTCAATTCCAACAGCAACCTTTTGGCTTTACCAAGGAAACAAACTGCTTTGTTCTAAAAAGGGGAGAAAAGTTAAAAGCAAAACAAAACAAAATCAAACAATCCAAAGAAAGGGGGAAAACTCCCAATGGTGAAAAGGCGGAGTGAACCGAGGAGCAGAGTATGGCGTTTTCTTGTCTCTTTAGTGTATTAGAAGGGATTAGAAGTGAAAAAATGCACTAGAGAATTTAACTGTCAACATATTGAATAGAAATAAACATTGTCATGGTACTTTTCACACGTGAAAACAAACAGAAAGTTTTAAAGCAATACTCATTTTGTAGCTCTACCTTTTAATTGTGGCTATTACCTGTTCTAAAAAAAAAAAAAAATAGAGCACAGTTAAAAAGAATATCCCTTTCCTAATCTTTTTAGATTTCAACAAATATTTTCAGGCACTCAGGATCGGCCACATTTTGCCTTGCCTGATTTTCTGATGTTGAGCCATTTCTAGTTGCTAAATTTGGCTGCTGTACTCTCCATATCCGTAAGGCTGTTCTTGGGTCCACCCCACAGGGCAGCTGTCCAGGTTTGGATTTTTCCGGGCAGCCCGGGCACGGCTAATGTGCTTTCAAGATCCTCCTTCTGTGCTCAGGGCAGGGCACTGAATGGCAGTAAGATTTCCTTTATTTCTGGTGCGATTGTTGCTTCTTGGGGCCTGGCTTGGGTAGTGATCTTGACATTTATGTCACAGGTGTCACTGGTGGAACTGCTGGGAAACCAGATGGCAGCCCTAACTGAGGTTGGCAGCATCTGCTGTTGTCCTCGCTGCCACTGCTACCTGCTCCCTCTCTCTTCCTGTTGATGTGCTAAGGCCTCGTGTTGCCTTTTTTCCCCCTCAGTGTTATTTACTTTCCTGCAGGCCTTTCTGCCTATGAATATCATTCTGCGACTTGCTCCATTCTCTTCGTGGAACCCTCTCCTGTAGGAAGGCTCTTCACTTGGCTAATTTCCTCTGTTTCTTCAGGGCTTTTTGCTGAAATCTCATTCCTCAGCAAGACTCTCCATGACCATCCTATTTAAAGTTGCAATGCATCTTTTTCCTCCCCTACCCTAACATTTTTTGTCTACATTATTTAATTTCATGGCAATTAGCACCACCTGTCATGGTCTATATTTGCCTTACGTGTACATTACCCTTTGTTAGGTTACATGGACTATAAGCTCGACAAAGGCCAGATTTTTTTTGTCTCCTTTGTTCATTAATGTATCCCCCGCATCTGGAAAAATATGAGCCCTTAGTAGGCATTTAACATTTTTTTGTTAAGTAATTAACTGGAATAAATTATCAGCAAATATTGAAAAATTGGTGTTTAGGCTTTATAATTTGAGCTTAGTACAATACTATGTGTAAGAGCTTGAAAGGCATAGGGGGAAAAAAGAGTAAGTATCTCTTACTTATACGGGATACTTTACTTAAGTCATCTTTTTTAATTCTCACAATAATCCAGACAGTTTGCTCAGAGAGCCAGAGCTAGAAAGTAGCAGAGCAAGGATGCAAACTGTTAATAGTTTTGTCTGGCTCCAAAGGTATTGCCTTTTTCCAAATACATGGTCCTAGTAAACAATAATAAGTAAATGAGATTTCTTTAAAATAAATGATGCTGCATAAATAAGGTGTAGCTACAATCTGAGTGGCACACACACACACACAAATACTTGGCCAAAAGAAAAAAAGAAAAAGAAATAAAAATAAAACCCAAACCTGTAAATTAGCTTCCTAAGAACATCATCAACAACTCAAAAAAATAATTCCAAGTCCCCTGTTATTATCTCAGTACCACATGAAGACCCCACATTATGCAAGAGGCACTGGAGAGTGGAAAGACCTCAGTGTGCCCCACAGCTCTCTGCCCGCCAGCGGGTTCACACAGCTAAGTGGCATCAGTCACTCATCAGGGACAGGACATGTTCTGCGACCATCTTCTGGCTGTTGAGTTTTCTCTGATCCAGGGTTTATGCAAATTTTCTTAAAAATTTATTTAATTCTTGGCCAGAAGTGGTGGCACATGCCTGTAATCCTAGCACTCTGGGTAGCTGACCAGGTGACTTGTTTGATCTCAGGAGTTTAAGACCAGGCTGAGCTAAAATGAGATCCTATCTCTACTAAAAATAGAAAAATTAGCTGGGCATTAAGGTGGGTGCCTGTAGTCCTAGCTACTCGGGAAGCTGAGGCAAGAGGGTTGTTTCAGTCCAGTAATTTGAATTGCTGTGAACTCTGATGATGCCATGGCACTCTACCCAGCATGACAGAGTGGAAATAATTAATTTAAAAAAAAATTCCAAGAAATAATTAATTTAATTCTTTCTTCACTTTTCTTGTTCAGCAAAAGATAAATTAATGCTCTGTATTTTTTTAAGGCAATCATAGAATCTGGAATATGGAAATATTTTTGGAATTATGCACACTAATTATATAAATTATGTGTCCAGACAACTATAGGATCTGTTGGATATCTGGTAATTGAGGATTCCTGCATATTTTAAGATATTCATTTTGGTTTGTGGCAAATCTCAGTATATGAACACTATTACTTAAAAAATAGACTGAGAAGCAGTAAGGTTTTAGAGTTCATTTGAGCAAATAGCAATTCTCGGATCAGACAGGTCTACTCAAGAAGTGGTTCAGGGGCTCCAAAAGAGAATTCAAAGGAAACGCTTTTATAAGGCTAACATGGAAATAAAGCAAATATTGAATAGGTTGCAGTTAGACAGTTGCCTTATTTGGTCTATCCTGTTGGAAGTCCCTAGTTGTATAACTGTGTTAGGTAATGACTTCTAATTGGCTAACCTTACATTTGATTTTTTTCTTTAATATATAGGCATTTATAAGAAATAGCTTAAGTTGAAGTTTGCTTCTGTTTGCAAATCAAGCAAGGCTCAGGTCAATTGTAAGTCCTATCTGGCTTTGTTCAGGGATTCTTCAGGCCTTTTCTCTGTATTAATTTTCTTTAAAATGTTGAATTAAAATTTCCTCCCAATATGATCTGCTTCAGTCTTTGATGTGCCCCCTAGAATCAAAAGAGCTTGCGGCACATCTGAGCTTTCCTCTACCTGGCTACTTATTCAATGCTTTTCTCTTTGAAATCTTCTGTTATTTATTTTACTGAGTATCTATTTTGTGCAAGGTACTGTTTTGCTTTATGCACGTCAGGAGTTACAATGAAGAGTACATCACACCCTTAGGTCAAAGCAATTTCTTAAGAAAAATTAATGTATGAAAAACAAGTGCTGGTAGGCTGGGAAAAATGAAAGCAACCCAGCCGGAGGGATGTAAAATTATGCATGAAATATGTTGTACATGAGATTTAAGCTGCTGTTGTCTCCTTAGATTGAATTCGTTATCTACTGAATTTCAGGTATGAGAATAGCATGAGCAATGGTTTGGGAGCAGAATATAGATTATAGTGAAAGGTCGGAAACATGTGAGCAATTTATTTGCTGTGTTATAAAGGTAGGCATTGGTAGGAGAGAAGACTGAGAAGGAAAGTTGGAGTGTTCTTCAAAAACCCAGGAGAGGAATTTGTACTTCATATGGCTTGGAAGAGAGAAGGGATGAGGATTCCTGGGTGAGGATAACAAATGCATGGTCATGTTCTTATTAAAATTGACCTAAGAGGAGCTTTTGGAGTGAATTAGAGCAAATAAAATTGTGCATGGAGAGAAGGGTTAAGAAGGTATACTATGTTTCTACTTTAAGTGTAATAGAAATTTAGTAAATGAAGGAGAGATTTTTTAAAGAAAGTTTTTCAGACTGATTGGACCTGAAGATTGATATGACTGGAAGAGGCAAATGAGAGAATGTTGAACTTGCTGGACTGGTGAGATAAGATGTAGAGGAGAAGCTAACATAAGATTTTGTGTGCATGTGCATGTGTGTGTGTGCATGTGCATGTCAGTGCACATGTGTGTGTGCATGCGTGTTATGTGTGTGCGTGTGTGTGCACATGTGTGTCTGTGCGCATGTGTGTGCATGTGTGTGTGTGCATGTGCAGATGTGTGTGTGCATGTGTGTGTGCATGAGTCTGTGCATGTGTGTGTGCGTGTGCATGTGCGTGTGTGTGTGCATGTGTGTGTGTGTGCGTGTGCAGATGTGTGTGTGCATGTATGTGTGCCTGAGTCTGTGCATGTGTGTGTGCGTGTGCATGTGTGTGTGTGTGCGTGTGTGTGCGCACGCACATGCAAGCGAGTGTGATAATGCCTGAGTGATGGAGAGGAGCAGGGGAGAGAACAGTCTGGCTTCAGGTTAAGGGCCATGTATTAGGCAGGCGAGCTGTGTTCAAACCATGGAGATACTCAAACATACACAGTCACTCATAAGGGGTGTCCATAAAGTTGTCTACCTTAAATTGCACACAGAACTTAATGGACACCCTGTACAGTTATGTACACTCGTCCCCACAATACATTCTAAAACTCCCAGTGGGTGCCTGAAACCAGGATAATACCAAACCCTATATATGCTGGGTTTCTCTATTGAATATCCAAAATCCCAAAATGCAAAATCTGTGAATGCTCCCACATTGGAAACCTTCTGAGCAACAACATGATGCTCTTAGGAGCATTTTGGATTTTCAGATAGAAATACTCAACCTATATGTACAAACCCATGATAAATTTTAGTTTATAACTTTGGCATAGAAATGAATGACAACAATAATAAAATAGAGCAATTATGGCAATATGTCAGCTTCACCACTCTTGCTCTTTGGGGTCATTATGAAGTGAAATAATGGTTACTTGAACACAGATGCTGTGACATCTAGACAGTTGATGTGATAATCAAGACAGTTACTAAGTGACTAATGCAGGCAATGGCCATGATGTAAGTAGTGTGGATACACCGGACCCAGGGTGATTTATGTTCTGGGCTGCAGGGAGTGGAATAGCATGAAATTCCATCAAGCTACTCAGAATGACACACAATTAAAATGTATGAATTGTTTATTTCTGGAATTTTCCATTTAATATTTTTAGACCCTGGTTGACCATAGGTAATTAAAACAACAGCAGCAAAACTGTGGCTATGGGAGAACTATGATATAAGTAAAACACACACAAATAAGGACCCTAGGATATTAGTTTGAGATGTAAACAATATAGGAGGGAAGAGGAGTACACTTGGTAAAAATAGAAAGTAAGTCACTGAATGAATATCTGATTGAAGCTGCTAATCCATCAGTGACTCACTGGATGTTTTATCTCAGGCGAGGGACTATGCTGGACATTGTGAAAATTGTAGCTAGAGATGGAATAAGATAAGGAAGAGGAGATAATGAGGGATGTAAGGTTTTACATAAAGAACTTCAATACAATCTAGACATGGCAAACACCACTCAGATACCTCTGTAAGAAAGAAGAAGCCAGCGTGTACTAAATGTCCACTGTGTGCCTGCCACGGTGCTTACAATTTCTTATCAATTTATCTCATAAAACTCAAAATGAGCCTTCATTTCTTAGTGATGAGAAAACTGAGGCTTCAAGAGTTTAAGTCTTCTTCAAGGCCCCTGAATCCCTAAACAACAGAACCAGGTTTTGATTCAAAGCCCACAATCCTTCCAGTGTACTCCATCACTTACCACGGGTCCCTAGGAATTGGAAGGGGGAGATTAGCTTTTGGCCCAGGAGATGAGGAGAGAAAATGGTATGTGAATTTAAAAAAATTGATGAGTTAATTTTGAATTAATTGGCTGGGAATACTTTTCACAGAGAAGACATCTCACTTCATTTTATTGCAACACCCAAGCAAAGTGACAAAGGTAAGAAAATAGAGAGACTGAGGGCAGTGATTAGTTTACTTTCGCTTGAACATGACCTCAGAGGTGTAAGGCTAGAAGGGGAAGGTTAGATCAGGGGACATGCATTGTAATTTTATTTAGACTTTGATATTAAAATTTTTAGACCAATTATTATCACAATTAAAGTAGTGTTTTTTTCACATGCCATGCTAGTAATTGTATATAGAAAGGGTGGATGGGAAACAGACCAAAGAATGGAGACCATTTATTTACAGGAGTGCAGTTAATTGGTAATAAAGTCCTGCACCCGGATGTTGGCAAGGACAGGAGAAGGAAAGGGACAGCTTGAGTAGTTTCAGAAGCACAGTGAATAGAACTTTATGAAGAGCCGTGCAAACAGGAGGGAGACAGATGATGCTGAGCTGCGAACCTGCAGGCAGGAGGTGGTGCCTCGAAAAGAAGCAGAGAAGAGAATTTGGCTTAGTGGGAGGATCTACACCTACATCTACTATGTACCCAAAGTGGTATAGAGGCCTGGATCATAAAAGGCATGCACTACAATCATTTATATATGTGCACTCAATCCCTACTCTATGCCAGAGACTGTCCTGAGCGCTACAGGTATACCAGTAACAAGGAAAGAGAAAACCAACATGTCTTGTTCCCATTTGTGTAGTGGACATCATGTCGCTGCACCCAAACCAGACCACCTGGGTCTCTTTTATTGTTTCTGTGTGACTATCCCTTAGCAGTTGATTATTTCTGCTTCTGAAAATCTGTACGTCTCTGTCTTTCCTTAGGGGAGCAGTCCCCAACCTTTTTGGCACCAGGTTTCATGAAAGACAGTTTTTCAACAGAGGGGTTCAAACAGACATTAGCGTTTCATCAGGAGTGCACAACTAGATCCCTCAAAGGTGCAGTTTGCAGTAGGGTTCTCGCTTCTATGAGGATCTAACATCCCCAGCCATCTGACAGGAAGCAGAGCTCAGGCAGTGATGTGAGCGATGGGGTGCAGTTGTAAGTACAGATGAACCTCCCTTTGCGTGCTTGCTGTTCACCTTCTGCTGTGTGGGCGGGAGGAAGGGGTTTGGGGGTTGGGGACTGCAGCTTTAGAGGACCCCCTTAGGTTACTTGAGTCATTGTGTCCACTTTAGCACAAAATCTGCAATTATCTTGCATCTTAATAGAATCCGGCTGCTCCATTGGAATAAATGGAAGGAAATCAAATAATAAAGCAGGGAGACTAATTTAGAAATTATTACCAGGGTTGGCTTCATGGGAACACATCTAGGGAATCAGCTAAAAGGGGCCCTACACATGGAGTCTAATGCTCTGCTGTCAACATCTTCATAATATTTTTTTTAAAAATTTATCTTTGAGGTTGGATTTTGTAACTTAAGTCTATGGGACTATGGTTCATGTTCTGGGTTTTTGGCATTTGGAACTTCTTGGTTGCGGGTGCAGAAGTCAAGGACTACACATTCATGAGTCATCAGCTCAGTCAATGAATAAGTCCCTTATAAGTGTGTGAGCTAATTCTCTGTGCCTGGGACCTGCATGCTCCCACTGGGGCATGTGAAGATATAGAGGAGACAATTTCTGCTTTCCAGCGGAGGTTAAGATAGCCCTGTAATAGCAAAGGCAAGGTTATAGGGAGGAACTAAGGTATTCCCAGGGAGTCACCCATTTGTCTAATAGCAGTGGGCCTATGCAGTGCTACAGATATCTTAGGTATAGATAAGGATCCAGTGACTTTAAAAAAAAAAAATCAGACATATTTCTCAACCTGTGTTTCAATGGTATATTTATCACTCTGAGGGAAAAATGAAGCAATGAAGTATAGTTAGGATTTGAAATTAAACACATGTGAATTGAAGCTCTGGCTCACTGTGGCAATGCAGGTTACCCAACATCCATCAACCCTGATCTTCTACACATTTGGAAAGTGGCAATACTATTACTTCCTTCACAAATTTCACAAATGTGGCGAGGATTAAATGAGATAATAAATTAAGAACCTAGAAGCATGATGTATGCCAGAATTTAGGTTGTGTTGATGAGATGTGCAGAGACAATCCCCTGGTCTCTTGTGCTCTCATTTTCTCTTCCTCTGTGTCTCTGACACACACACACACACACACACGCACACACGCACGTACGCATGCACAAGCAAATTTTGTATCTAGGACACTTTGGAATGTGGCTATTTTCTGAGCATTGTTTTTATTTTCAAAGACCTTCTCCTCCTTACTTTGTCTGTTTGTTCTGACATGGAGAAGATGCCCAGACATTCAGATCTACTATCCCACTGAGGAATTGAGAGGCTGCTTTTTTCTCACTTACGGAAGGAGGTGGACGAGAGCTGAAGGGAAAAAATTTAGGTAGAAGTCTTTGAAAAAACAGATGTTATGAGGAAGTATGAATTGTGAACATATATGTATGTAAAACAAATTGAAATGCTTCACCCTCATGGAGAGAACCATATCCTAGAAAATTTTCTTTCTTACTTGATCATTAAAATCAGAAGTGGAATTCTGTGATCCCAACATAGTCAATCCATTGAAAATAAACTGATATGTGATGTAATCAGATTGGAGGGCTTTCTAATTGATAAGCCATTTAAAGAAGGTTGAAATAATTCATAGAAATTTTATTAATACTGTGGTCCCCAGGCCATACACTGGTCCATGCCTTATTAGGAACTGGGCCACACAGCAGGAGATACGCAGTGGGAGAGTAAGTTAAGCTTCATCTGTATTTCCAGCTGCCTCCCATCACTTACTTCATTGCGTGAACTCTGCCTCCTGTCAGATCCCATCCCTCACTCCCCAGCCTGTCTATGGAAAAATTTTCTTCCATAAAACCGGTCCTTGCTACTGAAAAGGTTAGGGACCACTGTACTAACACACATGTAATACATCTGAAGATTTTAAAAGTTTGTAGAAATGTATCATCAGTCTACCTGCAATAAAATAAAAATGTTTTTATAAAGACACAGGCACAACTTATTTTAGTTAGCTCATTTTTTTCCCCCAAGGAAAGTTAGATGTAAAGTCATTGTCTATATATTGAATTATATTTTCTAGAGATCATCATGATAAAACTGGTGTGTACTTCTGTTAAAGAAAAACAAAATGTGTCTTGAAAGACAACAATCATTTAAAGGAATGCCTAGACTTTTAAAAAGAATATTCAAAGTGCAGTAAACAGAATGTCTTAATAATACAGTTAAAGATAAACTCCTTACTTTTCAACCTTGTCTCTCTTTGAAGCTTTCTGCTGTGCTGTAGTTTCTCATGCCTGAGATTGCAGTAAAAGCCTGTTGAAATTGTAAAAAAAAAAAAAAAAAGAGAGAGAGAGAGAGAGAATATTCATCTAGCAGTTTGAATAAGATAAAGATGGAGCCAGAACTGGATGTGGGCAGTGCACAAGCTTCTTCCAGGAGCCTACGATGATAGTGAACATATACTTGAAGTCTACATAAGAGGGTGACCTGGATCAATGAGCCTGTGAAGCTGAATCTGGCAAAGATGGAGCAGTTGGGCTCAGCGTCTGCCTATTGGTCAGTTAGACAAGAGGCAGAGCCTGTCTGCCATGCTATTCCCTGACCCCATTTCCTTAAAGAAAGTGAAATTCGGGCTAAACCAGTAAAGCACTACCTCAGAACTTCAAAATGCTGTATATAAGTGGTTCTCAAAGGGTAGGTTTTGACAAAATAATTTCTGTGGACAAATCATGAAAAGGAAAATTGGGGGGCAATTTTGAATTCATCTAGAGGTTTGGGATGAGTTTTGATGCAAACTGTGATGGAAATGGCTGTGGTCCTACTGCTCATAGACAACGTTAAGCAACTGCAATGGCTTACTCCTTTGGTGCTCCAGCTTGGAAGAAACCTTTCAGCTTGAGCTGTGCAGCTTCATAGAGGCCCATTTCAACACTGAAAAGTACTGCAACTTGTAAGGCTGCCCTGGGGTGGTGTGAAAATATCTGATGTGGCCAATAGGAGTGATGCAACAGAGAGTTGAGGTCAACATACTGAAATTTTCCAAAGACTTGGAGACAGATAGAGATTTTTATTTTAAAAAGCTACAAAGCACTGAATTGATTTTCCAGGATAACAAAGGGAAAAAATGACCATGTATTCCAGAGGCCTGTAGACATTCTCTATTTCTTAAGTCAGATATAGATAGCTGATGAAGGGTGCCCACAGGAGGCGCAAGATTATTCGCAAACTGGCCCAACAGAGCAACATCCGAATTCTTCCCATCAAATCGTGTGTTTAACTGTAAAATACTACTATTTGTTATTCTTAGAGGACTTACTGATTTCTTTTTATAAGCAAAAAGTACCTCTTTTAAAAATGGACTTTGCAGGGGTTCACTCCTTTTCCAATAAGTTTTAAGTTTGGAGGTTTTTCTTGAAGCACAGCAATATTAACTTCTACTTGGTTCACCAGGGGAACAAAGAGGCTGCCATGGGACTCATTGTGCAGATGTGGATCACACTGATCACAGGAGAAGCCTTCATGTAATACGCTGAGGTGGTGACCTGAGTAGAGCAACATAAAGACTGTATTTTAAGCAAAAGTGAAATTTTGGCAGAGAACATTGTAATAAATGCCTCAAGAGTATGGAAAATATGCCTCCATATTTCAAAATATAAAATGTAACATGACAGAAGACTTTATGCATTTGGCATTGTGTCTGGGAAAGAAGGTCCAGACCTCAGAACCTTTGGTACTGCCATTGCAGGCCTGCTTGGATCCTCACAGGCCCAGGCTTTGACCCAAAAGTAACACTTTAAAGGTTGCCCTGTAAAGCTATGTGGTGTCTGTTGGGGGTCTGGAGGTCTCAGTTGCCCTAACCTAGTTGGCCTGGTTCTATTAACCGAGGCACAGAAAAATTGATAGCCAAAATGTGTAGAAATCTAAAGTAAAACTGGGGCAGCACAGGCAGTGTGAATAGAAACAAAAGTAACTTTGCACAGGCTTTAGTATAACAAAGAAATTTATTTAGAACAAAGAGACAGTTTAGAGCACTTCCAGAAAGAGTTGGATGTGGGTCTCTCTCACAAGTGAGAAGAGAGAGAGAAAGACAGAGACACAAAGGCAGCGTAGAGGCATAAATATTCTCTTTCTCTCCATTTGAAATTGTTAGTAGCTCTTTCATTGGTCTCTTTGTGCCTCTGAGTACCTTGACCTTTTCTATTGGTCTTTGATTATTGTCTCTTTTTATTGGTCATTGATTGGTCATTTTATTGGTCATTATCATCCTTTTCTATTGGTCATTGATTATGTAGGTTACCTCATACCCACATTCTGTTCCCCTTTATGGCCAGAATGCTGAGTGCTGGTCACAGTGTTCCCATAATATTTCTATGGCCACTCCAGACATCCTTATTCAGCAGAACAGTCCTCTCTCTCACCCCACTTCAAGCCTCTTTCTCTGTCCCTTCTCAGTGTCATTTACCAATTACATCCCTGCTAAAAAACAAGAGGCATTGTTGCCTGGATGAATAGAGGGTACAGTTGAGCACTGAGGTGTTTACTTTGAAGAGCTGCATTTTCCCTGAACATTTCTCTGATGATTTTTCTAATTATCTTCAAACTTTGTATGTATTGTGTTTTCTGAGAAATGAGGTGTGTCCAGTTATTTTTATCTAACAAATGCTTTTGGGGATTGGCCAATATAGGGATTTAAATTGGGGTTGTGTCCCATTTCACTCTCTTCTGGGTTTACATTAAATATGTTTCTCTTTTCTACTCCCCTTTTCCACTGGGACGCCTCTTTGGTTCCTTAAAGTTTGCCGCTTATAGTTGGGAGCACAGCAAGCAGGTGATCATGTTGCAACTTCCTTCCTTCCTTCCTCTCTTCTTTCTTTCCTTCCTTCCTTCCAAGACTCCTCTTTGTGGACCTCTGGCAAGAGGGAGTGATCAGGGAAGGCCATCCTTACCTTGGGATCTGCAGAGCTAGGATGCTTTTGGTATTTGCTATCCATAGCTGTCCAGTTATTTGAATACTTTTCCAGTACACCAATCTCTCTGAAGACCAAATTTACTACTGTGTTACTAAATGTTGAATTTCTTTTGAGGAAAACCATGTCTGAATTAATTATTAATATTTAAAATATTAATTCCTTAAGTTACCCTCATTTGCTTTTCCCAGAGCCTATTTAGTCCTTTGTTTGGCAAAATTTTGCAAAATGTGTATTGCCCACTACTGGGTTTGTTCAGCCCCTGATGTATTTATTTATTTCTGGTGATAGCTTGTTCCAAAATGGGTGTAGAAAGCAAGTATTTTATGATAAAATTGTTTTGTAATGTGTGTTTTGTGTGGGCTTCAGAAGAAACCCAGATTCACTGCTTTATAATGGCAAAAATGCAAATAACTAGCCATTGCTCAAATTACAATGGTCCTATTTCTTTTTGTGGACTTTTAGACTTTTGTTACTTTAAAATTCCATTTTGTTGAGAACCTTTTTTTCCACCTGGTGTTTCTTGACAAGGTTTTATTTTCAACAATTTACATTAAATAGTTTCTAAATAAGATCCTGTATTTTGAGAGAAAG
This sequence comes from Galagoides demidoff, assembly GCA_963574575.1. Classification (NCBI taxonomy): domain Eukaryota; kingdom Metazoa; phylum Chordata; class Mammalia; order Primates; family Galagidae; genus Galagoides; species Galagoides demidoff. The sequence continues at coordinate 52,332 of CAUYQV010147292.1, forward strand.
AGAGAGAAAAGAATATTGTTTAATGTATCTAACATGAACATAAAGGATGTGAAATAAGTTTGTGTTTTAATAGAACTAAACCTAGCATTTAAAGCAAAACATGAGATTCTCGGACCAGTACATGCTGAAATTGAGTTTTTCATAATCCACTGTGCTGTGCTCCAAATCTACTGCAGTAAAACATCTAAGTCTGGTTTTTCAGAACTTTCTCCCTTTATGGAAATTGTTAGTTGAAGAAAGGAACTAGTAGATTCAGGCTAAAGATAGAGGATATGCAAAAACACAGTGAGTAATAATAAAAAAGTGCATGAGAAAATATACTCCAGCCTAGAAAGTTAGAAAATCCAAAAAAATAAATCTTCTAATAATATTTAGCAAATCTTCTCCTGGTTTATATTTTTGAACATTACCCTGACTTACTAATGAACAGTAAAAATTCTAATTGTGAAGCAAATTTAAAAGGCTCACTTTCAGGAAAAGACATTCCTTAGTCTTTCTCAGCCTTCTTAACTCATGGGTACAAAATTCTCTAAGTTTTTTAGCACTGATCCAAAACCATTAATTATAAACTATAAGAAGATTATGTCCTCATAATTTAGGAGATTTAATAAGCCAATCATTTTCTTAGAATGCATTCATCTTTCAAGCAATTAAGTGTGGATCTTTGTAGAGAAAAATTGGAGTCATATTATACAAATGCCATCAGAACTTAAAAACTCAATTTTTAATATAGTTTTCTTTTTTGACTACTTCAAATAATACTGTTTGCCTTTCCCATTACTCATGGATCTTCCAAACATTGTGTCTGGTCTTAAAACCTGTAGCACGAAATTCTCTGTCTGAAAAGTAAACTAAATGAAATTTTAAAACTTCTAATAATTTATGTCATATGTAATTCTCCTAAGATATCAGTATGATGTTAACAAGGTTCACAGTTAGTGGAAGAAAACAATAATGTATATGATTCCTGAAAATCTCATCCTGAGAAATTAGAAGCAAAAGACTATAACTTCTTTTTCAGGTCTATACTACACAAAAGTCTTTTTGAGATGGAAAAAATATTCACATGTTTCTCATTTGACATCTTAGACTTTTTGGTAAAACATTTTCACTCTTTTAAATATTTTGAGACATGGTCCATGGTTAGAATTAATGGAAAGATAGAAATGAGCCTAAAACTAATGCATGTCAAAGAAACTGCACATATCTTGATGTGTTCCTGATGGTGAGTGATTCTAAAACGTGTCTGAAACATTGCATAATTTTTAGAAACATGCAATTTGCAGCCATTGGAGCATGAGTTAAATCATATTCCTTTTCAGTTGCAAGAATTTAAGCATGTTGCAAATTATTTTGCCTCTGGTTGCCTCAGTTTCCTCATTTAATTTTTTTTTAATTGGCAAATAACAATTCTATATATTGATGGGGTATGTAGTGACTATACATATAATGTATAGTGATCTGATCAGGGAAATTAGCGTATTCTTTATCTCAAACATTTATCATTTTTTCATGTTGAAAACATTCAATATCCTCCTTCTAGCTATTTGAAACTATATATTATTGTTATCTATATTCTCCCTACAATGGTATAGAACACTAGAACTTACTCAGGCTGTCCAGTCATAATTTTGTATCCTTTAACAAATCTCTGCCTATTCTTCTCTTCTTCCTACCCTTCCCAGCCTCTAACACCCTCTGTTCTTTCAAATTCTTCATGTTTTAAATGGATGGCCACAGTATCTATTACATCAGGTTGCTATCAGGGTTAAATGGTCTTACCGCTCTTAAAATAGTGCTTGACAAAAAGTAGATATTGTGTTATTATTATAATTAATCTCCCCCACCCCAAATATAATGTTTGGCAAAAACCTTGCACATTTTCATTTTGTGAATTAAAATAATTTGTATAATATGTTGGTCTGTTGCTGAACACATTTGTAAAGTGAGACTGGAATATTCATTTGATAATTGACACTGAAGCTCACCACAGAAATTTGTGAAGCATTTGGGGGCTTGATTACAATAGGACCGCTTCCTTTGGGGGAAGTAATCTTCCAAATATCTTGCCTGGTTGTAACATGGAAGTTGTCATGCACGGAAGACATACCATATGTATAGATTCTCATGCTGTTAATGTTATTTTTCAAATATTGAGGCACTGCAAACATAACTAGGATGTGATTGGAATACACACTTGTTTGTTTTTGTTATTCCCCTTTAATTTTCCTCTTACTCACTTATAGTTTCGAACTCGGCTTTGGGGGGATGCTTCTGTACCACAACTATGAGCCTGCTCATAGATTTCAAGTGAGGCTTCTTCTTTCTTCCAAGGGGGTGGGGTGGGGCATGAGGTATAGGGGAGGCCGTCAAAGTGCAGCCTTGCCCAGAACGTTGATTACTTTGGGATGGGCTTGTGACTCACCTGGAGCCAGGGAGATGCCATGAGACTTTTCCTGGCTCTTTGTTGCCATTAAACTTAGGTACGGAAGGTTGAGAGGCTAGAGATGTTACAGCATCTCACTACAACAAGGAGAGAATCTTCAGAAAAGTTGTCGCTATGGAACTCAGAGCCAAAGGATAAAGCCTAACAATGTGCTGGCAACATCAGTTCAGCTTCTGACCCATGACCCTGCCTAAAACTCGCCCCTGAACAGCCTAGACAATAAAGCATGAACCAATAAACTCGCTTCTTCTTTCCTTTTTTTTTTACCATTTAGAGTCATTTTTCTTTCTCTTGTAACCAAAAATAGATACCTGTAGAGCTGTGGCCTTCAATCCTGGGGTTACTGACTCTCCATGGCCTGTTAGGAACTGGGCGACAGGGCTGTACAGCAGGAGGTGAGCAGCAGGGGAGCCAGGGAAGCTGCTCCCCTCCAGTTCACCACTGTCTGAGCTCTACCTTCTGTCAGATCAGTGGCGGCATTAGAGTCTCATAGCATGAACCTTACCCTAAACTGCGCATTCAAGGGTCTAGGTTCTGAGCTCTTTATGGGAATCTAATGCCTGATGATCTGAGATGGAACTGAGGTGGTGATGGTAGATAGCAGAGAGGTTTGACTCACAGAGACCATAATAAATCAATTGCTGGCAAACTCATATCAAAACTACTCCCCTTACTCGACCCCCACCCTGGGTTATGGAAAAATTTCCTTCCATAAACTGGTTCCTGGTGACAAAAAGGCTGAGAACCGCTGTGCTAGAATGACTAAAATATTCTTTCTGTCCATTTCTTCTCCTTGCCATTTCAACAAGTAATTTTTTTTAGAGGCAGAGTCTTACTTCATCACCCTGGGTAGAGTGCTCACAGCTCACAGCAACCTCCAGCTCTTGGGCTTAGGAGATTCTCTTGCCTCAGCCTCCCAAGTAGCTGGGACTACAGGTGCCTGCCACAATACTCAGATATTTTTGGTTGCAATTTGGCTGGGGCTGGGTTCAAACCAGCCACCCTCGGCATATGGGGCTGGGGGCCCTACTCACTGAGCCACAGGCGCCGCCCCCAACAAATAAATTTTTAAATGAAAATGATGAAGCTAGAATATATAAACAATGCTGTATATGGATTTAATAGTTAGAACTGTTTCTGATTATCATTGGTGCAAGTGCCTTATTTTTATTTTATCCTAATTTTAGGTTTTAGTTGCATAAACAGGTGTCTGTGTGACTAATGATCACAGATTTTTGATGTCATACTTTGTGTTTGAATCCTGCCTGGATGATTTTAGGAGTCTTTCCCTAATCTCTGTATACCTCCTCTCCTCAGTTTTTAAAATAAAGATAAGAAAAGCATTTATCTTATGGAGTCGTGGGGAGAATGAAATAGTATAGTGCGTGCATATCTTAGGCCAGTAACTAGCACTTGGTAAGTCCTCAAATCTTATCGCGAGGAGTAGCGGAAAGACTCGAACTTAGGATCTCGCTGGCTATCAGTTCTTTTTTTCTCATTGCTTTTCAGTGACTTCAGAGATAAAATTGGTATCTCATTGGGTCAATTTTATTTTTTCTAGGAAAAGTTGACTTACGTGACATGAGTCATCTCTTTATTGAATTAGCAAAGAACTTTATTGGATTTCAGATACTCTAGACTTGAGGCCGTATGCGAGACTTTCATTAATAATCACTATTTTATAGGAGTTCTTATTTTTGATCTTCTATTTACAGTCATGTGGTGCTTAACCATGGGGATATATTCCAAGAAATGTGTCCTTGGGCAGTTTGATCATGCAGGGACATCACTGAGTGGGCCTACACAAACCTAGGTGGGATAGCCTGCTACACTCCTAGACTATATATGTGGTGCAGACTACTCTTCCTAGTTACTACCCTGTATAACATGTTGTTGTACTGAATACTGCAAACATAGGAAACCTCCGGCCAAAGGTAAAAAGACAGTATTATAATTTCTCAGGACCACCGTCACACATGCAGTCCTTCATTGGCTGAAAAAGACGTGCTGCATCACTGCCTTTTCTTTTTCCTTGAAATTTGAATTATTTACATTGAGTGAATGACTTTCTGGCTTAGTAAATAGAGAATTTGAAGAGAAACGTCATTGGTTAACACAATTCATACCTGAAATCAGGAAAGTTTTAACGGTCAGTTCTAAGAAAAGCCTGTCAAAAATGCGAACTCCATTGCTGAAAGCTTTGTGCTGCCTCAGACGCACGTCTCTGTGTGTACGTTGGGAAGGTGTTTCGGCTCACAGCTCCTCCGCCCTCTAGTGGTAGTTACAAAAACGTCACTTTGTAGTCCCTGTACAGGAAATGCCAGTTCTTACTTCAGTTACCAGAATCCTTTTACAGGAAGTTAGGTGTGGTCTTTGAAGAAGAATTAAAAAAAAAAAAAATTTCTTTTCTTTTTTTTTTTTTTAAAGCATGATGGAATTTTAACTGCAGTCTTCTTGATGCCAGCTTATCAATCCCAAACTCTGGGTGTAAAAGATTCTGCAGGGGTAATGTTTTAATATTCTTATTATGCTTATTCTCTGTGATGCTTCTCTACCTTTACAGTAGAATCCTGGGGGAAATCTGCAGGGGGACCACTTTCATTTTGAAGCTGCTGGCTGCATGTTTTAGCATGTCTCTTCTATTAGAGCATCCAGGCACGGCAGTTTCCTCCCCCGAGTGTGCAAGGACTATCATCATGCCTATGCCTTTCGCTAGCCATGAGGGTCTCTGGGGATGGGTGAAAATATGGGGGATGTGTTGGAGGTCCTGTGATACTGGGAGGGTAGTCTGCCAGCTGGAGGCTAAAAGGTCCTGGTCTACTTCAAAAAACAATTTTTAATGAAGCTGTACAATAGATGTGCTGTCTTAGATCTCCCTGTTTTATCTGGTATGTGCTGCAGAAACGAACTGCATAGCAACCCATTTCACTCTTAGAAAATGCATTTCATATATTTAACTGGCAACTCTCATGCTTATGGTGTGGGAGTTAAATGGTTTTTTTTTTTTTTTTTTACAAGAAGAGAAAAAGAAGAAAAAATAGATTAAGGCGATTTTGTACAGATGGCATCCAGTAGTCAAAATTTTGGTTATATTGTTTCAAATAGCATAGAAACTCCTGCCACTGGTTCAGATGGATTTTAAATTTTGATTGAGTGCTCTGTTGACTTATCTACTTTAGTTTGGTAAAATATGGTTTGAGTACCACTAAAGCTCCATTATTTTTGTTACTGCAAAAACCTATATAATAAGAGTTTGCTTAAAAGATAAACTATCTCAAACAAGCCCCAATTCTGAAATGGACCCTCAGACTGCTATGCCAGATTTTTGTGAAAGGGGTACCATTTGAGAAAGGGGCTACCTCCACAGTATTTCCTAAGGTATTGCACATTCGTTAATTTCAGAAGTAATTACACTGTGTAGCAGCAGGTTGCTATGCCAGGGGGGTCCAAGTTACAGATCTCTGACGTGGATGACTTCCTGCCCGGTTTGGCAGGAGCTGAGTCCCTTCCTGTGCAGCTTCCGAACAGTTGCAAACACAGACAGGCATATTGTGCTCCTGCCTTTTCCCCAGCTTTCAAGCAGCACCTATCTATGTTTCCACAGGCTGGCATTTTTGGATTTCCAGAGCTCTTTATCAGGTGTATTGCTTTTGAATAAACTCTTAAAGACAGTAAAGTGAGCCAAAAGGTATGTGGAAAAAAATGGAGACATACATGCACGAGCCCCACACAGCCAAGGTTCTACAAATTGTGTGATGTTTCATCTCTTGTTTTGGATCTCTGATATTTTTTTAGAAAGATGCTGAGAAAGATGGCTGCCAAAATATTCATAGAAGTGAAACAGCAAGCATAAACCAGTATCCTCCATTTCTGAGCTCTGAATTATATATTTCCCCCAACTACCACAATTACTTAAAACATTTTGGAAATGGGAGATTAGATTACCTCATAGACACCTACTGAATGTGAAAGACAGGTCTCCATGCAAGCAAATGAATGCATGGATGAGGATTTCCTGAATGCCACACACAGCTTCCTTTGTAAAATAATGTAGCTCTCTTGCTTTATGTACTTGAGCTCAGTGCTCAGTGTCTCGTAATTGCCACTTGTATCCTAATGGTCATTGCTTTTTCTCCCCCTCTCTTTCTGTAGAACTTTCTTATGCAAAGAGCTAAACAGTGATTAAAAGAGCAGGATGAAAAGATGGCACAGTCAGTGCTGGTACCGCCAGGACCTGACAGCTTCCGATTCTTTACCAGGGAATCCCTTGCTGCTATTGAACAACGCATTGCAGAAGAGAAAGCTCAGAGACCCAAACAGGAACGCAAGGATGAGGACGATGAAAATGGCCCAAAGCCAAATAGTGACTTGGAAGCAGGAAAATCTCTTCCATTTATTTATGGAGACATTCCTCCAGAGATGGTATCAGTGCCTCTGGAGGACCTGGACCCCTATTATATCAATAAGAAAGTGAGTTCTTAGTCAAGTTGCCTTTCATTCTGCTGTTTACTAATTGAATTGGTTCTGGGCTAGTCTCAGGGATGATGCTGAAGAATGTATGCCTCCTTCCCTCTGTCTAAAGTATCAGTAGAAAGGCTGAGTAGGCCTGACTATGTAACCAGCCAATGTTCCTAGAAGTCTTTTGGAAGCACAAATTTGAACCTGCTTTTTTGGGACAGGGCAAGAACTGATGAGGTATCCTCCAGAGTGGGGATTGAGAAGGGCAAAAGCCTAAATACAAATTATATTTTTAAATAAATGCAAACAGACCCTTGATTGTCTTACAATGCTGAGAATTCAAAAGGGTCAAGTAGGAGTGTATTTTTATTTTGTTATATATATATATATATATATTTGCAAGAGTAGGATATAAATTCCTCTTTACAGTCTCTAGCTTTTTACAAGGAACTTGGATCTTCAGTAGGTTTTATTAATTTTTATTAAGCCTTCATAACATAGATTTTCTCCTTTCCATTGCTCTCCACAGAAGATCTAATAGCAGGTGACCTGTACGTCACCCTGAAAAGAGTTTGAGCAAAGAACACACGTGGAAAACCCTGAAGTTCTCATGAGAAAATCACTTAGCTGAAAAAAATGTAATCAAAGCCTCCTTTTTATGCTTCACGTGAATTATAAATCCCATTTAAAAATACATACATGAGAACTTGACAAGGATGCTAAGATTTCCTATAACATTGACCACACATTTTCTTTATATTCTCCTTTAACTCTGCATGGGAGTTACCAAATTTAAGAAAGTTTACAGTGCTCAAAAAGAGAAAGCATCTCCTGGGCAGTGCCTGTGTGTGGCCTAAAGGAGTAGGGTGCCGGCCCCATATACCAGAGGTGGTGGGTTCAAACCCAGCCCCAGCCAAACACTGGAAAAAAAGAAAAAACATCTATCATCACATCATGTATTGATCATTTTTATAGGTCAATATTTCTAAATAATGGTCTCAGTTTTCTCTTAAAGTGTCTTCAATGTATATTCTAAATTCTGTTTTGTGTGTTCTGTTTTCTTTTTCAGACATTTATAGTATTGAATAAAGGGAAAGCAATCTCTCGATTCAGTGCCACCCCTGCCCTGTACATTTTAACTCCCTTCAACCCTATTAGAAAAATAGCTATTAAGATTTTGGTACATTCATATCCTTTTAAAAATAGTCAATATGATTTTCTTCTTTGACTAAATGGTTGATCTGTGCATTTTTCAAAATATATGGTTGGCGATGTTCTGTGCTCTTTCTTTTTCTTTCCTTTTCTTCAACAGTTAGCATATCGTAAAATGGGATTCTAGGTAAGTGAACCATTTTTCCCCATTTTCCAAGTATTTCTCCTCTACCTGACTGAGTACTTCTTCCTTCTTGCATCCTCTGCTCCCCCCTGAATTACTAGTTACATTCGAGGCTTTTTCATAAATTTCGATGCTATTACCAGCCTCTCTTTTTTTTATTTTACAATGTTATATAAGGGAGTAAACGCTATGAGCTAATTTTCTTTTCTGCTTCTACATTTGGCACATAAACATACATAATCTGAATTGTGATTCTATATATTTGGGGTTGAATTTTACCACTTTCTGCTCTGGAAACCTTTGAGTTAATAAATGCTTACAATTGTGTCTGTATATGTATTGGCCTTTCAAATGTGTTTCCAAATTCCTTTCCCAGCAGTTTCCTATTGACTTCCTATTTTTTTTTCTTCTTGTCTCTTGTTGTTAAGTTTTATTTTAGTTACAGCTCTTGCTATAATTCTATACGTCCAGAGGCTTAATATCTGTCTATCCGTGTACACCCTCAGTTAATACTTTATTCTCCTTATTGAAGTATCTGCTTTCCAGAAAGGGAAGTGATAACATCTTGGTAGTATCTAGCAATTTGAATTACTCTTTGAAGTTAAATAGAGTAGCTGGGAATGACAGGTTTTATTCCAGGCCAGAAACTATGGTCTGGCTGACAGCCAACCCCAGGAATGCCGAGGAAGGAAAGGCTTAGAAGACTGAGGCTGGGCTGGGCAGGGGCACTTACAGAAAGAACGTAGAAGTCTTGGGCTGAGGAGTGATAGGCATTGGGAACTCGAGGTAAGGGAAACTTCAAACAAGGGAAATGAAATTTAAACAAAGCCTTGGATAGGACAGAATGCTCTTCCTTCTTTAGGAAGAGTCATTGCTTGGAATTCCATTGCATGGTCAGCCTAGGGCTTGGTTTGAAGGCTTGCAGTATAAAAGCTTACCACCTGAAAGCAGGCCCAGAAAATATTTGAATTGGGTGAAGTAGGGAATTAGATATGGTAGAGAATTCAGGAAATGGGATAAGCTGGTGCAGGGCATAAAGCATGTCCCCAGGTTTGCCTGGCAGGATGCCAGGGGATGTCCTTAGAAGCGTGGCACAAATCTCCTCTTAGTCTCTAGTGTTAACCCTCCCTGCAAGGTTTGTATATATGTGTGTGTGTATGTGTATGTACACAATAGGTTGAGAGAGAGATCTATATTTCAACCCATATATATGTATATGTATATATTTATATATAATCTCAACCTATTTTTATTTGATAGTAATGTATTAAGATTTAATAATTTCTTATGCATTTACTTTAAGCAATGCTCTTTCCTTTACCTCTATTTTTTTTAAAAAAGAGAATTTAGTCACATGGAGAGAAAAAAATTGCCTTTGAGTCAGCATTAGGAAGAATACTAAAGTGGTAATTTATATTTGGTCATCAGAATTATAAATTGTAATCTGCTATTATGTTTCAAGTATTTATAATTTGTGCACTGAATAAATCATTCCACAAAATATTTATTATATTTTCAACTAATTATATAAATATAGTTTATAAAATTATAGAAAAATTTCAGACTTATGCTCTGTTCATAGTAGATAATAGGAGAATTTGTATTGAATAAATAAGTGATAAGAGTTAGAAACAAGTGAAAAAAGAATGGATCAGAAATACTTATTTCTGCATCTCAATGAGATGAAATAAAGAAAACTTAATGTTTGGAAAACAAGATTTTTGATTTAAAACTTTGTGAGAAGATCATATATTTCTTTGAAAATCTCATAAAAGCTATTGTCCCCACTCACAGAAAATCCTAGGAGGTTATGAATCCCAATTTAAGATCCATGGAAAAAAGACTCCTAGTGGTAGACAGTAAGGGAAATTTAGAAACTCTGATTAGAGAATCTGATCATTGAAGGCACTGTTTATGCTGGGAGCCTTTAGAACTTGGGGGCTTTTATTAGCTTCCCAAAAGGAAGAACTCAATCTCCAAAGACCAAAGTTGTTAGGAGGCCTACAATGATGGAAATCGCTATGTGAAGCCTATGCTAAGTTGAACTGTTGGCCAACCAAGTAAATCTGTTCAGTCATGCCAAGTTGAACTGTTGGCTCTCCTAGAAGCGTACAAGGCTTATAACCACAATTTCTTGCAATGTAGAAAATTAGATTTTTGAACAATCTCTTATATCTCAAATTAAAATATATTTCTGATATCTCTTCATGGAGTAGAGCTGTAAGAAAAGACAAGGCAGATAGGCTAGTATTCCAAGACAGATAAATCTTTCCGTTTTTGATGAGGTTGGCACAATTGATCACTAATCCGAGGAGACTTAGATGCATATAGTCCTGTGGTTTGTAATCAATTTATGTAATGATTAATGCAAACCCTAAAGTCAAATCCTGATTTTTTGACTTTAAGTGAAATGTCATTTACTGTAAGTCAAAAATGCTGAGAGATGGCATTAGGCACAATTGGGAGGTCATTGTGTTTTTATTATCTTTAATTTATGAACAAAAAAAGGCCATTCACAATAAAGAAACCTGTGTTTTACAACTGGACTAATACCTCTATTTCGGTTCTCTTTGTTAGAAGCGGTTGTGTATCACATTAGATTGTATTTTGATTTTGGCAATATGAGAAGTTATGCTTATAATATTTTTACTAGGGCATATGTTGAAAGCGAAAATTCTTTTGAGGTGCCCAGTATCATGTGTGATATTTAAATAAAACATGATTGTATTTTTTAGATAGCCAATAAGTTAAAAATAATTCACGTTCCTAAATTCCCTACCAGAGTTTTAAATGTGTTTCATCTAGGGTTCTATTACTTAAACTTAATATATTCACACCCTTTTCCTTTCCATTTGTTTTCATTCATTTGCGAAGTCTTACTGAGTGCCTACCTAGTGGCAGATATTCTTGTAAGCACTGAGGTGCAACACTGAACAAAACAAAATCTCTGCTCTCAAACTTAAATTCATACATATGTGTGTTTGGGAGGAGAAAACAATAAACAAATCATATGGAAGTCTAGTGATAAGAGCTACTAAGGAAAAAAAAATCGTGTAAAGAAGAGTAACATGGAGTCTTTTGGATGCGATGGCCAGGGAAGTCCTCTCTGAAAAGAGTCCATGTGAGCAGAGATCTGAAGGAAGTGAGTGAGTGAGACATGGAAATCCAGGGGAAGTGTGTCTGGGGGCAACAGCAAGTCTGAAGGTGGACGTACCCATTGTATGTTTAAGAATCAGCCAGGAGGCCAGAGTGGCTGGAGCAGAGTGGCAAAGGCAGGGGGCAGGGGAGATGAGTCCAAGAGAGAGGAAGTTGGAAAGTTGCAGGTGAGTTATAGTGAGGAAACCAGATTCACTCTGAATGAAGTGAGGAGAGATGATGGGAGGGTTTTCAGCAGAAGACTGTCATGACCTGACTCCCATTTTGAAGCGATCACTCTGGTTGCTTTGTGGAGAATAGACCGTGAGTGGGGAAAGAACAGCAGTAAGGAGATAGACTGAGGTCAACTGTCAGGAAGGCAGGAGACAATTGCAACCTGCACTATGGTGGAAACATGAGGGCTGTGAAATGTCATCGAATTCTGAAGCATTCTGTGGGTAGGATTTGCTGAGCAATTGGATTTGGGACATAAGGGGATGAGAGGCACCAAGGATGACTGCGTGTGCTTTCAGTTTGGTCAAGAAATAGAAATGTAGTTGCTTTTCCAGAGCTTGGGAGAACAGGAGTGGAGCAATTTGATGGGTAAAACCAAGAGCCTGGCTGTGAACATGTTCTGTTGGAGAAGCCTATTGGACACTCAGCGGAGGAGTTGAGGAGTCGGATGTGCAAATCTGTACTTCGGGACAGTGTTGGGCTAGACGTGTCCCACTTTGGGAGGTGTCAGCAGATGGTATTTAAAGTCATGGCACTGGATCAGGCGCCAAAGAGCTGAGACACTGCAAAGTCCATGACTAAAGCTGAGCTACCAGTCATTCACAAAGGGGAGGAAAATGAAATGCTTGGGTTTTGGTATCAGAAAGCCTGATTTAAACTTCTGAAATTTACTTTCTAGCTATGTGACCTTCAATCTTAGTTTCTCCGTCTGTCCCACTGTATTCCTAGTTTAGACATACATATTATTAAAATGTGTGATAAGCACCTAGTACCAGGACCCATGGCTAGTTACTTCATAGATACTTGTTTAAAGTACCTATGACAGCTGTTCTTGGTAGTAACCACAATTCTAGCAAAAACGGCTGCAAGCAAAAAGACATTTCTCATATTTCATAAGGAATTAAATAAAGAATTCTATACACACCACTGCTCTGTTCTGGCTTGACACTGCAAACAGAAGGTCTATATAGCACCAGAGTTTGGGACCTTAGGTAATCCAAACATAATAATGTAGTCAGTCTTGACCATCTCATTTTGCAGATGAGTTGAGGTCCAGAGGTCTGTGGTCCCTTTTGAAGCTAGATGTTATGTTAGTGCAGACTAGATCTAAAACGTCAGCCTGGATCTTCTGATCAGTTTAGCGTTCTTTGCATTTTCCACTATAGAAGAAAATAGTGGGTTTTTTGAGACACTCTCACTCTGTTGCCCCAGGCTAGAGTGCTGTGGCCTCATAGCTCACAGCAACCTCAAACCCCTGGGATCAAGTGATCCTCTTGCCTCACCCTCCTGATTAGCTGGGACTACAGGAAGAAAAGAGATTTTTAGACCCTCAGATCTAATGCATTGGGGGCATCATCCATGTTCCTTATAATGTACTTCAGATATTCTTTTCAGGGCTCAAACTTACTAATTAATTAAATAAGACATAGACAGATTTCTCAGCTTACCCCAAATTTATATGATGTCCATATACAAATTTAAAAAATCATGCTTTTCCATGGAAAGAGCTACACAGGCCTAAAGGAGGTAACACAACAATTTCACTTCCTTCTGCTTTTGATGTTCAGGAATTATCACTTAGTTGTCTACTGGCAAATAGAATATTTTTGGTATTAAAATTAAATAATTTAAAAGTTAATATTATATAATGTGACATTTACCCAATATTTCTGCCAACTCTGAAATTTGTATTGATATGTACAAAGAGACCTACCTTCCTACTCTGTTTTGAATTCTCCAGTTAATCATAAATCTATCTTCTACTACCAGTTTATATATCAGTTAAAAATTACTTGGCAATTTCTCTGGATGTTACATCATTAGATAGTCCCTGAACAGACTGAAAAAAGAAATACCTTATTACTGGTAATAAAAAACTGATTATTATCTTAGTGGATCATGATTATATACTATTATCCACATTTATGTCAGAGAACTGAGCCTTAAATAATTAAACAACTTGCTGAAGCCCTTGTAGTGGGTCAAGGATGTATCTGATCCATGGTTCATTCATTGCATTCAAGCTCATGCTGCTTTATCCTAAATCCATGGTTACAAGGGCAGGCATGTCACTGCTTTAGTGATCCAGGTTTCACAAAGGGCTACTTAAACCATTGTCTTTTCTTTTTTTCTTTTCTTTTTTTTTTATTTGGAGACAGAGTCTCACTATGTCTCCTGGGATAGAGCGCTGTGGCATCACAGCTCACAGCAACATCAAACTCTTGGGGTTAAGCGATTCTCTTGCCTCAGTCTCCAAGGTAGCTGGGACTATAGGCACCCACCACAATGCTGGGCTATTTTGTTGTTGTTGTTGCAATTGTTGTTGTTTAGCAGGCCCAGACCAGGCTCGAACCCACTAACTTAAGGGTATGTGGCCGGCACCCTACTCACTGAGCTATGGGTGCCGAGCCAACTGAAACCATTTTCAATACAAACTTGAAGACATTTTTCCACAGCATATATACATAGGAAATATTTTACATTTGCCAACTGACAAGTTAGTGGCAATCAATAGGTTAACCTGCTTTTATTCATTTGTACCTGGTGTAACAAAATTAATGGATTTTTTTTTAAATTTTATTGAATGGTAACTATGTACATGAATGCCCTTCTGGGGTACAGTGTGGGGTTTTCACATGCAATCTGAAATACTTCCATCAAACGCCACCCTTATTCTTAAAGGCTGGTGCCGCTGGCTCAGCACCTGTAGCTCAATCAGCTAAGGCACCAGTCACATACACCTGAGGTGGCGGGTTCGAATCCAGCTTGGGCCTGCCAAACAACAATGATGGCTGCAACCAAAAAATGGCCGGGTGTTGTGGCGGGCGCCTGTGGTCCCAGCTGCTTGGGAGGCTGAGGCAGGAGACTCCCTTGAGCCCTGGTGTGGGAGGTTGCTGTGAGCTGTTATGTCAAAGCTCTCTACCCAGGGGGATAGCTTGTGGCTCCGTCTAAAAAAAAAAAAAAAAAAAAAAGACTGGTAAAAGACTGGTGCCGCCTCTGGCAACTCATAGGAAATGATCCAAATATCATTACAGTTCCTTACTCCACTGATCAACAGCAATGGCTCTGGGGAATGTCATCCTAGTGGCAAA
>CAUYQV010147295.1:0-34948 GCA_963574575.1 Galagoides demidoff
TTGTGGCGGGCACCTGTGGTTCCAGCTACTTGGGAGGCGGAGGCAGGAGACTCACTTGAGCCCAGGAGTTGGAGGTTGCTGTGAGCTGTGATGCCACAGCACTCTACCCAGGGGGACAGCTTGAGGCTCTGTCTCAAAAAAAAGAGTGAGACCCCCATCTCTTCTTAAAAAGGAAAGAAAAACTAATCAGGCATTGTGACAGGTGCATCTAGCCCCAGCTACTCCGGAGGCTGAGGCAGGGTGATCACTTGAGCCTGAGAATTTGAGGTTGCTGTGAGCTGTGACAGCATAGCACTCTACTCAGTACCACAAAGAGACTGTTGGGAAAAAAAAAAATGCTGGAAGGAGTTCTTCAGGTTAACAGGAAATTATACCAAAGGGGAACTGAAATCCTTAGGAAGGGATAAAAGCCACCGAAAATAGTAAATACCCGAGTAAGTACAAAGGGCTTTTTTTTCTCTTCTTTAAACTGTGTATGAGTGTTTAACAGAAATAATAAAAACTTATGGGTTTTAGCACATGGAGATAGTGACGTGAATGACAACCACAGCATAATAGATGTGGGGAAGGTAGGGAATAAACCTGTACAGTTGCAGGCATTCTGTATTTACCCAGAGTGATCCAACGTTAGCTCTTAGAGGGCTGTGAAAGTTTATCCCTAGAACAACCACTTAGTAAATAAAGAGATAAAGCTTTAAAAGTCAATAGATATTAAAAACTTCTGCTCTCTGAAAGGCACGTGTCACGAGAATGAAAAGACAAGCCACAGACTGGTAGAAAATACTTGTAAAACACTGATCTAATAAAGGCCTGTTACCCAAAATAACACTTTAAAGCACAATAGTAAAAAAAGAAAATGTGTTTTAAAAATGAGCTAAACGGTGTCCATAGCATAGTGGTTATGGCGCCAGCCACATACACCAAGGCTGGTGAGTTCAAACCTGGCTCAGGCCAGCAAAACAACAACGACAACTGCAACAAAAAATAGCCAGGTGCTGTGGTGGGTGCCTATAGCCCCAGCTATGTGGGAGGCTGAAGCAAGAAAATCGCTTAAGCCCAAGAGTTGGAGTTTGCTGTGTGCTATTATGCCACAGCACTCTACCAAGGGTGACAAAGTGAGACTATCTCAAAAAAATAAAATAAAAATGAGCTAAAGAATTTAATACACACCTCACCAAAAATGGATATACCAATGGTAAGAAAGCATATGAAAGGGGGCTCCACATCGTATGTCGTAAGGGAGACATAAGTAGTTAAAACAGTGAGATACCATTGTACACCTTTAGAATGGCCCTAGTCTAGAACACTGATACCATCAAGTGCTAGCAAGAATATAGAACGATGTTTTTCAACCTTTTTTCTTTCCTGGCACTCTGAAACTGTTACCCTTTTGTGGTATACTTAAATTATGGTGATCAAAAAATAATAAAAAAGAATATACCTTTTTTGACTTGTTAACATAAACAAAATGCACCATCATGGCCAAAAAATAAAGCAGAACAATATATTATAATTCGTAATATGAAGATAACCACTAAAATTCTTTTAAAATTCTTATTTTTTGTTTATTATAATTTAACATTTAATGAGATAGCTTGATTATTTTTTAGAATATCTTCTTTGCAAGGTCAAATTTTAGACAGGCGTTGTGGCAGGCGCCTGTGGTCCCAGCTACTTGGGAGGTGGAGGCAGGATACTTGCTTGAGCCCAGGAGTTAGAGGTTGCTGTGAGCTGTGATGCTATGGTACTCTACCCAGGGCAACAGCTTGAGGCTCTGTCTCAAAAAAAAAATAATTAAAGTAATTATCAAATCGAAAATATTGGCCCTTTGTTGTTTTGAGTGGTCAACAAAATAAAAACTGTTCTATAATTTTATCTTTATAGACAAATCTACTGAATGCCAAAAGTTGGGGGTTACCACTGATATCAGTAGATTCATCCATCTGAATTGCAAACATGTTTACTTCTTTGAGGTGAGATATTACTTGAAATTCTATATTTTCAGATAAATCCTTAACACGCCGAGAAAGTCTGTTATCTGAAAGCACAATTTTTTAAATTTCCTTTTCATATTCTTCTCCAAACATAGTTTGTATGATTATACAGCAGGCTGGTGAAGTAACGGATTCTGCAATTGTATGAGATTTCTGTAACTGTGTAACAGTCCCCAGAGAGGCTGTGCTTTATCTGATATTGTTGCACATTTGGTCCATATTTTTGCTTATTTAGTATTACTGGGTACAAGTCGTTTGAAATATTCCACCAGCTTTTCAGACAAGTGGGAATGTCTGGATTGTAAAAGTCTCTTAATTTGCTAGAATCTTCATTTGCTAATGTTTAGCCACAGATTACGCATGTGGGATGTGGTGGATTTTGTTTGCTATATATGAAACTGAATGATAAATAATCTTCATTATATTGACAACTAATTATTTTTAATTTAGTTTCTGATGTACTAGATCAGTGGTTCTCAACCTGTGGGTCGCAACCCACAGGAACTGTATTAAAGGTTTGCAGCCTTAGGAAGGCTGAGAAACCACTGTACGAGATGAAGCTGTATTAAAGTCACTAGTGTTGTCTTCTGATTTTTGTTTCTTTACTAAAAACTTGTCCATTTTAATTGAATGCTATGTAATAAAAATTAAAAATGCCAAATCAAAAATAATAAGTAAATAAGCAACTCATACTTTGTAAAAAGAAACACAGGTATTAATTAAACACACTTGGAAATTTTTCAAAACTAGGATTTGCAAGGTAATTGTGTCCAACCACTTCGCTATTTCAAATCTAGACAGAATCTTATGACACGTTCGGTATGAGCTACTTAAGACATAAGAGGGATTGCTAAATCAGACAGCTTCATTCTCTTTGGATGATTTGACATATTTCGGCATTCATCGGCAAATCCTTGTCAACCTGCGCCATTTACGGACATGTCACAAAACCTTATTTTTCAAGGCTGCACCCCACCCACTTTAGAAATAAGCTGGTGTTTATTATAACAACAAAACATTTATTATAACAATGACATACTCAAATAATCAATTTAAAGACATTTTAATTTTGATATGTACACTTTCTGTCCTTTGAACTTCTTTTGAAAATCTTTAAAAATTTTTGCAGCACACTGTTGAATATGACTGACGTAGGGTACCAGGAGCCATCATTGCTGGTGGGATGCAAAATGATTCAGCCACTTTGGAAGAAAGTTTGACAGTTGATTACAAAACTAAATATAGTTACCATATCCAGTAATTGTGCTCCTTAGCATTTACACAAAGGAGTTGAAAACTTATGTCCACATAAAAAGTATTCTAGCTATGTGACATTCTGGAAGAGGCAGAACTATGGGTTCTCAATCCAGGGTTGTCAGGGGTGGTGGGACGATTAGGCAGAACATAAGATTTTGAGGGCAGTGAAACTGTTGTCTGTAATGCGGTAATGGTGAATATATGTTGTTATATATTTGTCCAAACCCATTTAATGTACAACACCAAATGAAACCTGATATAAACTGTGGACGCTGGGTGCTAATGTGTCAATGTAGATTCATCACTTAGAACAAATGTACCGTGTACCACTCTGGTGGGGTAAGTTGATCATGTGGGCTGATGCGCTCGTGTAGGGGCAGGGGTACTGAGGAAATCTGTACCTTCCTCTCAGTTTTGCTGTGAGCTTAAACCTGTTCTGAGCAGTAGAGTATTAATTACATATATATATATATATATATATATATAAATTAATATATGAATATTAATTAAGAAAAGTAATATACTTAACTTTCTCTGGGTTATAGATAAGGGTCAATAATTAACAGATTTAGTTACAGCTCCTGAAATTGCAAACCAATGTGCTTTGTCCACTGTTTCTATAAATAAATGTTGGTGTTTGGGGGGGGTCTGGAGAGGTTACGACAAGGTCTCTCTTTGTCACCTGGGCTGGACTGCAGTGGCTCCATCATAGCTCACTGTTACCCCAAACTCCTGGGCTCAAGCAATCCTCTCATCTCAGATTCCTAAAGCATTGGGATTACAGGCATGAGGCACTGAGCCTGGCCATAAAGAATGTGTTTTTTATAAAGTCAACAGATAAAGTGGAAGTCTAAGAAATATTCAGTTAATCTAAAAGAAGTCAGGAAAGGAGAAGCAGAGAAACTAAAAACAGTGGGACAGACAGTAAAATGTCGGGTTGTAAATCCAGTCATATAAATAACTACATTAAATGTAAATGGTCTCAAACTACAAAAGATGGCAGCCACATGTGGTTCTTGACTAACATTAAATAAAATTTAAAATTCCCTTCATTGTGCTATTCACGTTTCAGATGCTCAGTTGTCACCTCCATATTACATTAGCGTAGTGAGCAGCACAGATAAAACATTTCATTATCACATAAGTTCCATTAGGCAGCATTGGTCTGGTCAATCCAATTAATTAAAACGTGGAGATGGTCAGAATTTGGCCCAATCTTCCATAAAAAGACTCAACTATATGCTGTTGACAAAAATCCACTTTAAATACATACAGATAAAAAGGATGAGGAAAGATACCAAGCAAATGTCAAGCAAAAGAAGGCTGTGGTGACTGGATTAATACCAGAAAAATAAGACTGCAAGGTAATGGGCATTACCAGAGACAAAGAGAGACATTTCATATAAGTAAGCCAGGAAATACAACTGCATATGCCTAATAGAGCTTTAAGGTACATGAAACAAAAAAATGACACGATTAAAAGGAGAAATAGACAATTACACAATAATAGCAGGTGGTTTTAAATACTCTCTCTCATCAATGTCAGGAAAGACAAATCTCAAAAACACTATCAGTTACCTATACCTGACTGACACTTGTAGAACACGACAGTGAACAACTGCAGAAGACATATTCTTCTCAAGGGCATGTGGTACATTCACTAAGATCATCTGGCTGGACCATAAACTAAGTTTCAGTTAATTTAGGAAAATTAAAAACATCCCAAATACGGCTGACTGCATTGGAAATAAGTTAAAAATAATGTGTCTTTAAAACAAAAACTCTACTTGTTAACCAGTTTGATGAAAACATTTCAAATTGTATAGAAAAACAGCACACTGTACCCCATGACAGTATTAATGTACACAGCTATGATTTAATTAAAAAAAAACTCAAAAAAAAAAAAACTCTAGATATTTGGAAATTAAGCAACATGCTTCTAAATAATTGATAAGCCAAAGAAGAAAACAATTAGAAAATATTTTGAACAAAATATGAAAATACAACATACGAAATTTTTAGGATACAGCTAACACCAGACTAACAGGGAAATTTATAGCTTTAAAATGCTAACATTAGCAAATTAAAGTCTAAAATCAGTAATCTAAGCACCCACCATAAGAATCTAGGGAAAAAAGCAAAGTAAAACACTAAGGTGCAGGGGTCCTCAAACTCAAACTTTTTAAACAGGAGCCCAGTTCACTGTCCCTCAGACCGTTGGAGGGCCAGACTGTGGGCCCGGGCTGAGTCGACTGCTAAGCAGGACAGGCAGCGGCAGCAAAAACACCTGGTGGGCCAGATAAACACCTAGGTGGGCCTCATGTGGCCCCCGGGCCTTCGTTTGAGGACGCCTGCTTTAGGGTTTACTAGAAGTAAAAGAGTAAACATTATTTAATAGAGTAGAGGCTCGGCACCTGTGGCTCAAGTGGCTATGGCGCCAGCCACATACACCTCAGGTGGTGGGTTCAAATCCAGCCCAGGCCTGCCAAACAACAATGATGGCCACAACCAAAAAAAAAAAAAAAATAGCCAGGTGCCTGTGGTCCCAGCTACTTGGGAGGCTGACGCAGCAGACTCGCTTGAGCCCAGGAGTTAGAGATTGCTGTGAGCTGTGATGCCACAGCACTGTACCCAGGGAGACAGCTTGCGGCTCTGTCTCAAAAAAAATAGAGTAGAACCCCCAAGTGCAATTTATCCTGTAAATGCAAGGTTGGCTTAACATTAGAAAAGCAATTAATGAAATTCAGCATGTTAACAGAAAAAATGAAAAAACTATCTGGTCATTGCAATACCTGCAGAGAAAGCATCTGACTAAATCCAGATTTTGTCAAGTACTCATTCATGCTTCATTTAAAAAAGAAAATCCAGGCTCGGCACCTGTGGCTCAAGCGGCTGAGGCGCCAGCCACATACACCTAAGGTAGCGGGTTCGAATCCCCAGCCAGGACCCGCCAAACAACAATGATGGCTGCAACCAAAAAAAATGGCCGGGCGTTGTGGCGGGCGCCTGTGGTCCCAGCTACTTGGGAGGCTGAGGCAGGAGACTCCCTTGAGCCCAGGAGTTGGAGGCTGCTATGAGCTGTGATGCCATGGCACTCTACCCAGGGGGATAGCTTGAGGCTCTGTCTCAAAAAAAAAAAAAAAAAAGAAAATCCAGAAACAGGCTAATGCGGTGGTGCACACCAATAATCCTAGCACTCTCAGAGGCCAAGGCTGGAGGATCACTTAACTAATTCAAGACTGGTCTGAACAAGAGTGAGACCTTGTTTTCAGAAAAAATAGAAAAATTAGCTGGGTGTGGTGGTGCACACCTGTAGTCTTAGTTATTCAGGAGGATCCATCACTTGAGCTCAGGAGTTTGAATATTGCTGTGAGCTATGATGACACAGCTACACTGCAGCCTGCATGACAGTGAAGCTCTGCCTCAAAAAAAAAAAAAAAAAAAAAAAGAGAGAGAAAAACTTCTTCAGCCTGATGAGGGGCAGCTATGAGAAACCAATAGCTAATGTCATATGTACATAGTAAATAATGATAAAGGCTTGCCCCTAAGGTCATGAACAAGACAAGGGTATCTGCACTTCCACCTCTTCTGCTCAGTAATGTACTGAGGTTCTAGCCATTGCAGTGAGATAAGAGGGAAGGAAAGCCAAGATAGAGATTGGGAAAGAAGCAGCAAAACTCTGAGATAATGCAGTTACTTACATAGAAACTCCTAAAGGAACCAACCAAACAAGTACTATGACTAATAAGTAAATTAACCAAGGTTGCAAGATACAAGTGAATTTGCAAAAATCATATGTATTTTTATATACTACAGCAAACAAAACTTTGAAATTCTATTTACAATAACATCGAAAGAACGTAAAATACATTAGAATTAGAATTGAAAACTTGGTGAGAAGACTGAAATAAATGTAGGGATATACCTCATCATGAAAGGTCAAGATAGTCATGATTGTCAGGATCTGTTCTCCCCAAAATAGAGTCAACACAGTCCCACTTGAGATCCTGATCCCAGGGGCCTTTTCTGATTAAGCTGGTTGTATAATTTTTTCATTTTATTTATTTATTTATTTATTTATTTTGTAAGACAGAGTCTCACTATGTCGCCCTTGGTTAGAGTGCTGTGGCATCACAGCTCACAGCAACCTCCAACTCTTGGGCTTAAGCAATTCTTTTACCTCAGCCTCCCAAGTAGCTGGGACTACAGATTCCCACCACAACACCCGGCTATTTTTTGGTTATTGTTGTCATTGTTGTTTGGCAGGCCCCGGGCTGGGTTCAAACCTGCCAGCTCTGGTGTATGTGGTCAGCGCCCTAGCCACTGAGCTATAGGCACTGAGCCAAGTTGTATAATTTTTTTAATGAAAAGGTTTTATAATATCCAAAGAAATCTCAAAAAGGAAGGGCAAAGTTAAAGGACTCACATGTCCTGACTTTAAGATGTACAGTAGAGCTATAAGTAACCTAAATATTGCAGTATTAGCATAATGGTAGACAAAAAATGAACTAAATACAGATTCCTGAAATAAAAAATTCATTCATATTTATCTCTTAAACTATTGGCAGAAGAATAACTGGATATCTTCATTCATATTTATTATCTTAAACAATTGGCAGAATAATTGAATAACATGGACACAGTGAGCCTAAACACATATGGAAACAAACTCAAAATGCATCATAGGCCCAAATATATAAGCTAAAACTAAAGAACTTCTTGGAATGGGGGTGGGGTGGGGAGATGGGAAACCTATACAATCTTGAGAGAGGGAATGATTTCTTAATATACAAAGGGTACCAAACATATATTCAGTTTCATCAAAATGAAAAATGTATACATCTGTCAGAAAACAAAGTACTTGTTAAGAAAATAGGCAAAGTGAGGTAAAGAATTTTTGCAAGATAACGTATCTGAGAAAGGACTGGTGACGCACATATAAAGGATCACTATAATTCAATAATAGAGAAATTATTTTAGTGGGCAAAATATTTCAGTGACAATTTACAAGGGAAAGTAAACAAATGGCCAGTATATTAATGCTTTGTTAGACACTAGAGAAGTGCAGATTAAAACTACAATGAGTTTTTATAAATGTAAATCACTGTACATCCAGCAGCATATTTAAATTAAAATGGTAGATAACTGCCAAATGTTGACAAGAATGTGGAGCATTCACAACTACAGCTGCTTCAGAAAATGTCAGGCACATATCCTATGACCCAGCAATTCCATTTCTAAGTTTGTACCCAAGAGATATGAAAACTTATCTCTTATACATTTATACAAGAATGCTCTTAATAGTTTTATTCATGATAACCAAAATATTCTAAAATCCTGCTTTCTGTCAGTAGCTGAATGAATAAAGTCCAGTGTATACAACCATTGAAAAAACAGCAAAAAAGAGGAAAGATTACTAAAACCTATAACACAGGTAAATCTCAAACACATAATGCCTTACACAAAAGAATGCATAACTGTATGATTCCATTTATATGGAGATCTAGAACAGACAAACCATGTACTATGAAGGCAAAGGTAATGAGTGGCAGACAAATTCAGAACAGTGGTTTCCTCTGGACTAGAGGAATGTGGGTGGAGATTTACTGGGAAGAGACCTAAAGGAATCTCTGACCTGTTGGTGATGTTTGGTTGATGGGTTAGATGAGTAGGTATTTTTTAGAGGTGTATGCATTTGTCAGAACTCAGAGGCATGTAAGATTTGCACATTTCATTGTAAAATTTACCCCAAAAGAATATGTAAGTAAATATCGAACTCTAAGTAATGATACATACAGGCTGAGTGCTGGGGATGAGGGCGGAAGTGTGCTGAGGGCTACACCTTACTCAGAAAAGCATTCAAACAAGATGTGTTGATGGATAGAAAGGACGGATATATACATATATAATAAAGCAAGCATAGTAAAATGTTAATTGTGGAATTTAGGTGGTGGGTATGTGAGTGTTCACTGTACAATTTTTCAACTTTGGTATGTTTGAAATTTTACATAATGAAATGGGAAAAAAGAATTGTGGTACTCCTCCTGGTTTGTAAACACTTGCCGCTATTCTCACTAAAGCTTTCCCTCCCCCCCCCCAAGGGTAGATAAAAGGAGGGCTTTGGAGAATGAATAATGGCATCAGGGCTTCCGATGAAATACACGTGTCAGCCGTTTATTTGAAATCATGGTTTTACTAAACAGGGCTTCCATCTCCGCTCTGCTCCTGATGAGAACAGGTGCATGGGTGGGGCTCTGAGCCTGGGACCGCTCACTAGGAAGGCGAGGAGATTCTACTTGGTTCTAAGACGTCCACGTATCCATTCCTTTACGCGTCCATGTTCACTGTCACTTGCCCTGGGCGGGTGATTCCGGAGGGGCAGTGTGTGGCTGTGCACACGGTGGGGGCGAGATGTGTCTGCAGGGGACCGAGCGCCCTCTCCCGGCCCCGCAGGGGCCCACGCAGGCCAGCTAAGCATCCCACCCGCCTCTCCGGCACCCACTCCCCAGATCTGCAGGTCTAGAGTGGAAGCGCCAGAGCCCCCCGGTTGGCCAGCCGAACCCGGCGTCTGCGGCGGAGACTAGCGCAGGAGGCGGCCCCGCGCGGCCAGGAGGTGGGCGACGGGGTGGAGTCGCGGTCTCTGGCAGCCTCGCGGCTCCACTTGTTGCAGCGTCTGAGCGCGCCCGCAGAGAAGGCAGAGCTCAGGGCGGACCTCTGGTTCCCACGCCGCTCGGCAGAGCGAAGTACGTCTAGAGGGAGGCCTGGGGACAGTCCCTGCGGAACCTCCCAGAGAAGGCGCTCCTGGAAGGTGAGACCGGAGTACGGCCGCGGCGCCAGACCCCCTACAAGAGAGGACTTGGGGAGGGGGGCCCCCGGCGGTTTGCTAAAGAGCCCTGCCTCTGGTCTGCTCAGTGTAGGGGGGAGTATTATGCGTGGAGCCAGTGTCCTTGCAAAACTTCAGAGTGCACCAAGGCAGCCACGCAGGGGTGGAAGAGATGGAACCCCCCCAGGGTCACAGTCTGGCCGCGGGGCCCTTCCAACCCCGGTCCTCGCCTCCTCTCCGGAAAAGGGGCTGGCTCGCCTAGCGCACTGGGTCTGGGCCGGGCGACACGTGAGTGCAGAGGATGCCTTAGCGCAGGACCCGGAGGGCAAGGGCGCGCTGGCGTGGGCAAGGCGAGGGAGGCCGCCCGGGGGAGGCGCGCCTAACTTCCTCACTCTCCCGTTCCTACCGCGCTTTCTGGTCTCCTCTCTCCAGCTGGTCCGCCTGCCGGATGCCGCGCAGCGTGGGGGCCGGGCAGGAGGTGGGAGTCGGCGGACGCTGCCCTGCACAGCCCCTCCTCCCAGCGCCCGCTCTGGACCCGCTCCAGCCTCTCAGCCCCGTGGGTGACTCAAGAGGCCACAGGCTGAACGCGACAGCGCAACTAGGACACACCACTGTGGATCTGTCTGGGAAAGCACCTCCCAAGCCCGCTGACTGTCATCCGCATCCCAGCCTTCGACGGCTTGAGAAGCGATGGCTCAAGCCGTCGATGGCTAACGGGGCCGAGACCCCCGAGAATCCGCTTACCTGCTGGTCTCCTGGGCTCCCCGACCAATTCTAATCCATTCGAGTTTGTCCCGAAGATGCGTCACGCCCCCTCCCCAATCTGAGCATGGCAGGGCACGGGGTGGAAACCTGAGTGCCCGCATCCCCCAAGCAGAAGTGAACTGTGCGCCCGGTCACTCTGAACCTTCAACATTTAGGAGAACTCCAAGGAGGGCGGGGGATGTGGAGGGGAGCGGCGGCTACAAAGCGGATTTGAAACCAGGAGTCGAGGCGGACGTGGAGAGCTGGCTCCGCGGGAGCGCCCGGCGGCCATGGGCGAGCAGGCTGCGGGGTGTCCGGGAGCCGGCTGAGCGCCGGGCAGAGCCGCGACCTCCGCGGGGACGTGAGCGAGAGTCAGCCGGCGCCTGCGGCAGCGGGGAGCGGGGCTGCCCTCGGGGGCCGGGCCATGGCCGGGCGGAGTTGCAGCTGGGGCCTGGGCCACCTGAACGAGGACAACGCGCGCTTCCTGCTGCTAGCCGCGCTCATCGTGCTCTACCTGCTGGGCGGCGCCGCCGTCTTCTCGGCGCTGGAGCTGGCGCACGAGCGACAGGCCAGGCAGCGCTGGGAGGAGCGCCTGGCCAACTTCAGCCGCGGCCACAATCTGAGCCGCGACGAGCTGCGCGGCTTCCTCCGCCACTATGAGGAGGCCAGCAGGGCCGGCATCCGAGTGGACAACGTCCGGCCGCGCTGGGACTTCACCGGCGCCTTCTACTTCGTGGGTACCGTTGTGTCCACCATAGGTAAGTGTGCGGGCCGGACTCACTGGCAACCTCCCAGAGCCTCCACTACCCCGGGCAGATGCCCAGTCGGTCAGGACCGACCCTCTGCCTTCCATTCTCCCAGCTCGGCGTCCAGCCAGGCTCCATCGGTGTAAGCCGTGCCTGATCAACAGGTGGTGTTGCCTCCCCGCTACTCTAAATGTGGTTCACGGACCGAACGGTCAGCCTTACCGGGAGCTTGTTAGAAATGCAATCTCAGTCCCTCCCCAGACGTCCTGAGCTGGAATCTACACGGTAACGTCCCTGGGGCATTTGAATGATCCTTAAATTGGAACCGCTGTGCTCCAGATGTTCAGTATAATTAAGGAGAGAGGGCTTGAGTGCATGGAACTTTGGGGGAACAAACGGGACAGGAACCTATCTACAAACATTTACCGAGTTAGTACTATGCACAAACCATGGTCAGAGGCCACGTGCAAAGCTAAATATGTTGCCCTTGACTTCATGCTTAGAAAAAATCAGATAGAATCCCAGATTGGAAGTGAGGAGGCAAAAGTACTACTGAGGGTCCAAACCGTGAAGTGTCAGGGAAGCCGTGATCTTTGGGCTGAACCAGTTAATGTTAGGCACGTTGATCGGGTTTGGGGATTAAAAGTGCCTTACACTGTGGAATAGGACAGAGTGGCATGGGGGGGGGGCGGGAGCTGGTTGAAGTTAAGTGGTAGGCAAGTTACAAAGGTTTGCAGACTAATGGAATAGAGGTAGACCTTTACAGCCAGACTAAGGAGCTGGAATTTATCTAGAGGCAATTGAGAGTCAGTCATTGAGAGTTTTTGAGCAATGATGTGACACAGAAAAAGACTGGGGCTCTTTGCACCACACCCCTAAAGACTGTTAACCCTTGAAGCATAATAAGTGATAAGGGGGTTGGGAAAGATACTGGATAAATTCTGAGGGAAACAGAAGGACAGCTGGAGCCGGAGAAGAGGCTTTCAAAAGCTAGGCAGGGAGGAAGTGTCATCCAAACTGCCAGAGCTCCAGGAGCAGCAGAAAAAAGCTCTCAGGGCCAAAAGACAACAGTGTGCGTGAGCTGGGTGCTCCGCAGTTGTGTCCTCTGTGCCTCCTAGAGCACTCGGCAGTGAGGCAGGGTGACAAACAAAGTGGGGCTCCGCGTGTGGTTGTGTCACATAGACGTTCTGCTGGGAGAAGGAGCACAAAGCACGCAGCAGATCAAGGCCAGGCAGAGCAGACCAGCATGCTTAAGCAGCATACAGGCTACATCTGGAGTGCTTGTGCCACACTGCCCAGTTCACAACCCTAGACCTTCCCAGGTGGCCCTGACCCTCAGAGGGCCTTGTTGACACAATACTGAGTATCTGGCACAAAAACTCTCATAACACCAGAATGGAGGGCCCAAAGGGCAGTGGAGAAGGAGAACAGCGCCCCACAGTTCTCTTCTCCACTCCACCTTCTCTGCTGGACTCTCCTAGTGGTCTCTGTAAATCCTTCATCCCATCACCTCCCGTGTCTCAGAGGACCATTCCAGAATTTCATCATAGGGGAGACTTGGGGTGGGCAACCGGATTAGGAGGTATCACTTTGAAACTTACCGGGAATCTGCTGTATTTGCTTAGCTAGTATAGAATCTTTATTTTGATTGAATGATTATTTGGGATGCTTTTGGTGGGAGATTAGAGGACTGAATCCTTCCCACCACTATCAAAGAGCACTTCATGACCAGACATGGTAGGTGAGGCCTATAATTTCAGTACTTTGGAAGACCAAGGTGGGAGGATTTTAGAGGTTATGAGTTTTGAAACCAGTCTGAACCACACTGTAAATCCTCACCTCTACAAAAAAAAAAAAATTAAAAATTAGCCTATGTGGTGGTGCACATTTGTAGTCCCAGCTACTTGGGAGGCTGAGGCAGGAGGATTGCTTGATCCCAGGACTTTGAGTTGCAGTGAGCTATGATGAGCTATGAGGTCTGCCCAGTGCCCACCTTGGTGTCTGGCACATTCTAGTGGTTTGGTGAATATTAGACCTGCCCACTGCCCACTCACACTTCTGAACAGAGTTCTTATGGGGCACAAGGAGCTCACATAAGTGAATGCCTGTTTAAATTACATTATATAAGCATGAGCTTACTTTTACTTCTTCATGTCTTTTTAAAATGTTTTCATTAATTGCTATTGTAAGTACAGCACTTGCTACCCTTAATTATCCATATTAGACATGCACTGTGATGAAGGGATTGTGATGTGAATGTGTGATGCAGCGAGTGTGTGCTACATGGCATCCACACTTCATATCGGCTGCCACAACTCCGTGAGGTAGGTGTGATTATCTCCATTTTAGAGATGAGGAAACTAAAGCTTCATGGTTTTTGTAAAATAAAGTACACAAAAGAAAAAAATTAAGCCATCTGCCATAATACCACCCAAATTAACCATTGTTAGCATTGTGGTACATTTCTTTCTAGTCTTTTTTTTCCCCCTGTGCATATACCTACGTGCACATGTGTTTTTAAAAATTAGAATCATATTCTACAAACCATTATAGTTTGCATTTTATATTGTAATATTATATGATGGTTTACTCTTCTAAACGATGAATCCGCCATGCTTTATTCTGCAAAGACTTTAATATAGTAGACTACAAGGAAATGTACAGTAAAAGATTAATAAAGCAAAAATAGTCCAGGCACGGTGGCTCATGCCTGTAATACTAGCCCTCTAGGAGGCTAAGGTAAGAGGACCCCTTGAGCTCAGGAATTTGAGACCGGCCTGAGCAAGAGACCCTATCTCTACTAAAAATACAAAAATTAGCCAAGCATCATGGAGGGCACCTGTAGTCCCAGCTACTTGGGAGGCTGAGGGAAGAGGATCACTTGAGCCCAAGAGTTTGAGGTTGCTATGAGCTATGATGACACCACAGGACTCTAGCCTGGGCTACAGAGTGAGATTCTGTCTCAAAAGAAAAAAAGGTAAAAATAAAACTTCAGAACCAGGGAGAAGAAGAACAGAAATATGGAAAGCAAATGGAGTTATGACATGGCTAGAGAGGAGCTCTGTCTTGATTGAGGTTCCCTCAGGAGCATACTTGAGCCAAGAATATGAGTGTCAGCAGTTCATTGGGACATGCAGGGGGCTGCAAGGAGGGGAAGTCAGTTCAGGTTATGCTGTTAAGGCACCAGTGTGCACAATTGGTTCTTAATCCCAAATTTGGAAACAGTACAGACCTCAGAATTATCCCAGGCAAGGAAGCTGGGTTATTTATAAACCCACACCTGTCAGTAGTTGGTTTAAAGCTATCTAGGGAGGGAGAACAGGGACATAATCCCTGGGTACTTCTGAACTCATTTTTGGGGAGACAGCCCAAAGATAACTTCTGATAATGATATAGTTACTGGCCATTCAAAATCAGGCCAGTGTGCCCAGAAGAGGTAAAAGGATCCCCAGGAACGTGGGAATCTTATTACCTCAAACTCTTGAGCTCAAGTGATCCTCTTCCCTCAGCCTCCCAAGTAGCTGGGACTACAGGTGCCCGCCATGATGCTTGGCTAATTTTTGTTAGCCAACCAACAATGACTATTCAACCCTTAAATTTTGTTGCAAGCTTCATGGTAGAGTCATGACCTACACTAGAAGTCTTGATGTGAGAAAGGGGGACATATAAACCTTTTCCCAGTATGTGATTCTCAAAAAGGGGCTTCTCATCTGAGGCATTGTACAGGACCATGATATCCACAAACAGTATTTTCCAGGGAAGGGCAGTTTTGGCAGTTTCTCAAAAGGCTAAATATAGAACTAACTAAATGATGTACAGATATTTGTATACCAGCATTTCATAGCAGCATTATTCCCAATAGCCAAATGGTAGGAATGACCAGTGGCCGTCAACAAATGAAGAGATAGACCACATGTGGCATGCATACAATGGAATGTTATTCAGTCATAAAGAGGAATGAAATTTCCATCTAAGCTACAACATAGATGGACCTTGAGAACAGTTATATTTAGTAAAATAAGCCAGACACAGGAGGGCAAATATATGATTCCAATTATATATAAAGTAGCTAGAATAGGCAAATTCATAGCGAACGATTAAAGTAAAGGTTACCGAGGATGAGGAAAGGAGATAAGGGGAAGTCATTGTTTTAATGGGTAGAGTTTCAGTTTAGGATGATAAAAAAGTTGTGTAAAGATAGTGGTGATGATTACACAACATTATGAATATATTTGACGCTAATGAAGTGTATACATATGAATGGTTAACATGGTCAATAGAATGACTGGGTGTGGTGGCTCACACCTATAATTCTGACACTTTGGGAGACTGAGGCAGTAGGCTTGCTTAAATCCTGAGACCAACCCAAACAAGAGCAAGACCTCGCCTCTACAAAAAAACAGAAAAATTCACCCTTCATGGTGGTGGGCACCTATAATCCCAGGTACTCGGGAGGCTGAGACAGGAGGATTGCTTGAGCAAAGGAGTTTGAGGTTGCAGTGAACGATGATGATGCCACTACACTCTTGCCAGGACAACAGAGAGACCCTGTCTCAAAAAAGAAAAAAGGTAAACATGTTACATATACTGTGTCACAATGAAAAAAAGTCAGAACAGAATATTAAAACATAATTCAGAATGGTTGATTCTGAAAAGGGCTGGTGATCAGACTTGAAACAAGCCTAAATTTAAAGTACTCAAGAGAAGTAGATTGATGGTATATCTCATAAATGATCGTTGGTAAATATCTTCTCTCTCAAACAGGCTTTTGTTAGGAGCTTGTGTCTGTTTGCCAGTGTACTTGTAACTTAGATCCTGTCCAAAAAGGAATTTAGCTAACTTGCACACAACACATTCAGCATAGGCTTAGGGTATGCTGCAATAAAAAGCTACTCCAAAACTCAGTAGCTTGACACAATAAAAGTTTACTTCCTATTTGCACCAACTCCCCCCGGAGCCCACATGACTCTACAGGGCAGGCTCCTGTGATGCCTTGGTACATCCAGGCATAAAATCCTGGATACATCCACGATTGCCCAGGAAGGGGAAGACAGGACTGAAGAGTTGAGCACCAGCAATTAAATGGCCACCCCTAGGAAGTGGCACACATCCCCTCCACTCACATGTCACATGGCTACACCCAACTTCAAGGGGTTAGGAAACAGTCCCCCCATGACTCCAGCATGAGTAAGACCCGGTATTGGCAGACAGCACTGATGGCTGCCACACATACACAAGAGCTGCACTAGAAATGGATCCTCATTTGAAATGGATTTCAAACACTGGGGAGACGGGAAAACATGAATAGGGCATGGAAATTAAGTCACACATCACTTACACACAGAATTATATGTCAGAGATATATATATAATTTTTTTGACAGAATTATATGTCAAAAGGAACTACAGAATTGCCAAAAGTGAGCCCCGAATTTGGCTCCACATTTTCTAGTTGTTAAAGGGGCAAGACAACCATCAAATGGTTCTCCTTACGCAGGTGGGTTGCTTGGAAGACACCAGCTCTTTTAGACTAAACTAAATACTTCTCCTATGGCTTGTCACAAAGGCGACAGGATAACATGTCAAGTAAATGATTCCGCCACATCTCAGCCATAAATGTGAAAGAGCTGTGTGCTCCTGCACGGGCCAGGGTGCACGTCAGGAAGGGCGCAGGGCCCAGAGCAACACAGGGCAAGGACACAGCTCCCAATGGCCTGGTCCAAGGAATACAGAGTCTCAGGCCAACCCCAGACCAACAGAACCGGACTCTCACTCAGTTGAGTCCTAAGCACATTAAAGTTTGAGATTCTGGCGTGTAAAGGACTACTATTTTATAACATTGCTGACTGAGCAAGCTCCCCTGTGCTTGAGAACATAGAGAAATTGCTGGCCAGGCTGATATGGCAAGAAGATGTGATCACCTATTGCCTTGGAGAGGACCTCCACACCTGCTGAAAGTCAAATCCAGTCAGGGGCAAGTTTATCAAGCATCACCCAGAGGCAGGTATGTGCTGGGCTCAGGCTGAGACGGTGACCCTGGTTCATGCAGCTCTGAGACACACACACACAGAGATTCTCAGCCCCGCCCTGGTAGGGTACTGCTCTTGTGTGACTAGATTCTCAGCAATAGTTGTTGCTCATTTTAATCAAACAGAAATAATTTTGCTGGTACCTCTTTTAGGCCCTGCAACTGGTTTGTGTTTCCTACTTACATAGCAATATTCTACAAGGCCCTTGGGTTCCAGGGCTGAGCTGGCAGGGATGCTGCTTATGTGGCAATGAATATGTTTTGGGAATCTTCCCCCATACACACAGGAGCAGGCTGAAGAAAGAGCTTTTGAAATCAAATTATATCAGAGTCAAACAAACAAAACACTACTGGGAATCTCTATTTTACAGTATAAAGTTATAAACAAACATCAAAGAAGACAGAGGGGCATTCAGAAGGAATAAAAATACCCCATAAATACATTAATGGATGACATGTGAGTCTCAAGATTTAAATCATGCATTGAATGGGCACTTTTTCATGTTACAAAGCATTTGTACACAAACCTTATAAAGTAGTCAGGGGGTTATTATTAATTCCATTTTGCAAATAAGGAAACCATACAGGTACATAACAGCATAAATATCTTGCTTAGGACCACATAGCTATAAAGTGGCAGAGTCAGAGTGAGAACCAAGTTTTGTTTTGTTAAATGTGTGGTGATGAAACAAATACACATTCATTTTAAAAGACTGGAAATATATGGAAAAGCCTTAAAAAGTAGAAATCACCCATAATTCCACCATCACGAGAACCACTGTTAGTATTCTGGTGAATCATGTTACATTGAATCTAAAATGCTATTGTATTAACCTAAGATGCATCATTATTTTGTGTACCATTAAGAAGGAAATCCTGCAAATTAAGTCCTGAGATGCTAGCAGTGGTAAGGTGTGTCCTAGTTTCGGAGATGTTAAAATGTTGGGGAAGGGTGCATCTTGCAATCACCTAAATGTGATTGTAAATCACATCATCTCATTGCTTTCCATATAACCATTAAAACATGAGTACATTATTGTAACTGGGTAAAAATGGACCTCCTATAACTAAAATATCTCTGATTTACGTGCGAGTTGATTGATTTTTAAATATTTACTAACAATACTAATAGTTCATCTTCTCTGAATCAACTAGCTTATTCTTCCCCCATTTTTCTATTGGGAGAAGGGAGATGTTGCATTAATCAATGTGTGTGTGCTTTATACGTTAAGGATTTTAGCCCTGCAGCCAAAGGCTACATGTTTGTGTTACAGTTTTCATCTTTTCTTTTCCATTCAATATCTGTTTTATTTTTTATTCTGAGACAGAAATGTTTTTAACTTCTATTCGGTTTCATAGTCCTGTTTTTCCCCTGTGCTTTCTTCCATTCTCTTTGTGCTTAGATCTCTTCCCATCCAGATCCCACAGGACTGCAAGCTTTCCTTCAGTATTTTTGCAACTACTGTTTCCAGTCTGAGCAGAAGCTTTGAAAGCACTTCAACACATTCATCCATGTGAACTATGGCAGGGGCATTTTAGAATTATAGTGATGTGTGGTTGTGGGGAAGAGTGGCTGGTAAGAGTTTACACTCACTCAAAGTAGGGCCACATTTCTTGAGACTTATCTTCTACAATTTCATGGGGACACTCTGAATATCCTGGATTTGTTCAATTATTTGTTTCCTACTTGAGAAACCTCAGTATCTTTTTTTTTTTTTTTGAGACGGAGCCTCAAGCTGTCCCCCTGGGTAGAGTGCCATGGCATCACAGCTCATAGCAACCTCCAATTCATGGGCTCAAGTGAGTCTCCTGCCTCAGCCTCCCAAGTAGCTGAGACCACAGGTGCCCGCCACAACGCCCGGCCATTTTTTTTTTTTTTTGGTTGCAACCATCATTGTTGTTTGGCGGGCCCGGGCTGGGGATTCGAACCCGCCACCTTAGGTGTATGTGGCTGGCGCCTTAGCCGACTGAGCCACAGGCGCCGAGCCAAAAACCCTCAGTATCTTGAAGGGACAGAACATAGCTCTCACTCTCCACTGTCTAGCACCTAGTACTTATAGATGCTAATCTCAGCATTAAAAATTCTTATTTATATTATGAAATGTGATGACTTCCTTTTCTTTTATCCTAAATCTCATCCTGTTTTCTCTTTCCCCCCAACCCTTTCTCTATGAAGGAGAGATGGGTTTTTATGATGTAACCCAAATAATTCCTGGGTTCCTTTGGGTCCAGTCTAAGGGTAATGTTCCATTCACAGAAGCATAGTCTATGAGCCAAAAATAATGAAAAAATAAATTTTTACTTGCATTTCTAAAGAACCTTAAATAGTCTGTAATTTATAACACAAAGGAAACTCCTCCCCTCTCAGTCTCTCATATCTCAAAGGAGTTCTTCCAGCCTGTTATCAACAAACCCTCCCCTGGCTCGCCCCAGCCATTAGCCTCTGTCTTTCTGGTCCTTCTGTTCCTCCTGGTCTGTGCTCCCCACATCTCTCAGCCGCTCTCTATTATCAAGATTGGCTTAACCTCTGCAATGTCATTTAGGCTTCTCTCACTTAGCCTGGATTCTCCACAGTACAAGATAGTCCTGGGAGCTGACCCAGCACACAACAATCCTTTCCCCTGAGAGTGAAGGAGAGAAGAGTGGGGGAAGATTACGACCACTAGCACACCGATGACTGTGCATGTGGGGAGCATCTCAGCGATTAGAGGAGCATGTTACCACGTTCAGACCCAGGAGCTCACAGTCCTGCTGAGAAGAGTGGGGAGAGATGGAGGTATCACGGGGAGCCTTCACCCTCCAGCCTGCTGCCTCCTTTCCTTCAGTGTATCTGAGTTGTTAGACATTTCACCACTTTTCTGAAATGCTGGACTTTCAGCATACTCTTTGTGTCTTCCTTTGGCCAGAGAGCAGTCTTTGGAAGGCTAAGTGCTCAGGGTTTATTGTTCCCATTCTTTCATCAGCTCCCCTGCTCCTCTTTTTCTTACCACCTTGTCTTGGAAGGGAAGTCCAGTGGTCATTGAACTCAAGGACGTAAATGAGCATCACTTGGGGTGTGGGACACTAGGAAATAGCAGGGCCCATGCCCTGGAGACAGCACTACCAACATGGGCATTCAGATTGCAACTTTAATACATTGTGGGCCAGGCACAGAAGCTTATGCCTTCAATCCAAGCACTCTGGGAGGCTAAGGTGGGAGAATTGCTTAAGACCAGGAGTTTGAGACAAAAAAATAGAAAAGTCATCCCAGTGTGGTAGTGCACACCTGTAGTCCCAGCTACCTGGAAGGCTGATGCAGGAGGACTGTTTGAGCCCAGGAGTTTGAGGTTGCTGTGAGCTATGATGACACCACTCTAAGGAAAGAGAGCAAGACCCTGTCTCAGAAAACAAAAACGAACAGTGTGGCCAGACACAGTGGCTCATGCCTGTAATCCCACTTTGGGAGGCTGAGGCCATCAGATCACTTGCAGCCAGGAGTTTGAGACCAGCCTGGGCAACATAGCAAGACTCCATCCCTACAAAAAATTAAGAAATAAAAATTAGCCAGACATGGTAGTGGTGCACGTGTAGTCTCAGCTACTCAGGAGAGTGACACCTGAACCCAAAGGAGTTCATGGGCTTTTGTGTGGTATATTAAAGCTGCCCCAAGAACCACAGGGACCCTTCAAGTTTTTATCTCTATTATTTGTATACATATATGTATTTTTATATGTCCAAAATATTTGTCATATTTGGCCACTTTTTATTGACTTAAATATTCTGTTTGGTAGGAATGATTTTCATAGAGCCAAATATACTACTCATTTTGACTAGCAGGTTTTTTCCTATAGTTTTTCATAAATTTAGGTCTTCTCCATGGTTAAGATAAATATTCTTACCCATTTTCTATTTAGCTCTTTAACGCATCTCAAATGTTATTTTAAAAAGATTGTTTTTATAAAAGATTTTGTCAGGTTGGCTGTATAATTATGCTTTGATCTATTTCTAAAATGATCACATAGTGATTTGAGAATGTGCACTTTGCAAATTCTCTTTTTTATTTATTAAGTGTTTCTTTGTACCCTGGTATCTGTATATATTTCAGCCGATATTTTTCTTATACGTCAGAATCTTTGAACTGGAGAGAACATCATCCCCCAACCACCCTCCCCACAATAAACACACCACGAATAACATTTCACGGTGTGTTTCAGGGAATAGAAATTGAGTATTATAACTTTTTTCACTTGTATAACTTTCATTATTATTTTATTAGTATAACCTTTGTTTACCTCTTAAGAGTTTATACAGCTAGCATCTATTTTTAAATGCAGATATGATAATATTTTTGCATTACATTAGCAGATATTTGCTGACTTTTAGACCCATCTCCTTAATTGTAATCTTTAGTAATTTTTATTTTAAATTAACCAGTTAACACCTTTTTTGTATTTTTAAGCTGTTTTAGGCTTTTCTCTTTGTGGGGATATTTGCTGCATTTTGTATTAGGTTTCATTTTGGTGTTATCTTCCTTCATTCTGCACTTTCCTTGTTTTCCTATTCTCTTTTCACTACTGTATTTCTAATATGGTGAGATAGATATTCTTTTTGTCATTTTAAGTATGATCAGAATGAAACAGCACTTAAACTACCTGAGGATAAAACCATTTCTCCCACTATTTCTTATTTTTATAAATAAAATTGAAGGCCAGGTATAGTGGCTCATGCTTGTAATCCTAGCACTCTGGGAGGCCGAGGCAGGAGGATCCTCTGAGCTCAAGAGTTCAAGACCAGCCTGAGAAAGAGCAAGACCCCATCTGTACTAAAAACAGAGAAATTAGGCAGACATCGTGGTAGGTGCCTGTAGTCTCAGCTACCCAGTAGACTGAGGCAGAAGGATCACTTGAACCCAGGAGTTTGATGATGTTACTGAGCTTGGCTGACACCACAGCACTCTAGCCTGGGCAACAATGAAACTCTATCTCAAAAATTAAATTAAATTAATATTGAAGTCAAATAAATGAATATTGAGACCAGCTTTTCTAGACAATATAAAATCTTTGTCTTGAGTTTCAACCCAGTTCCTCCTTGCCTCCCAGGTCCTGTTGTATCTTATTTTGTTGTTTTGTTGTTGTTGTTTGTTGTTTCTTTTTTTGAGACAGGATCTCCTTCTGTCTGCCAGGCTGGAGGCTCACTGCAGCCTCAAACTCCGGGGCTCAAGTCATCTTTCTACCCCAACTGCCTAAGTAGCTGGAGCTCCAGGCGCACATCACGATGCTTAGTTAATTAAAAAAGAATTTTTTTTTTTTTAAGAAAACAGATCTTGCTATCTTCCCCTAGCTAGTCTCAAACTCCTGGCCTCAAACAATCCTCCCGCCTCAGCCTCCCAAAGCTCTGGGATGACAGATATGGGCCATTGCTTCCAGCTGCTTGTTGTATCTTATTCTCTGGAAATGCTTTTTAAAATGACATTTTTATATCTTGGAATCCACCTTGTTATCATATTCAGTGACCAAGAGCTCGTCACCTCCTTAACCTTTTTTTCTTTAGTGGTTTGTGGGACTTTTCATTTTTGATATTTCCATCTTCTTTTCTAGTTCTGTTCTTTCCATCCTCTGGCTTTGGTTGACTGCTCACTTAAAATCACTGGATTTCCTTGAGCTTTGCTTCTGCTTTCAAATAGAAAGCAATGGCAAAATAATTAATCATTGAGAGAATGACTTTTTTTCTATGCTGTCTGAAAATAATGACCCATGTGACACTGAGTGGAGTGGGAAAAAAGAGGAAATAGCCACATCGTTACCTGCTTCTTCTCTGCTTTGTGCCTGGTGTTTCTCTCCTGCCTGGGCCTGCCACCACCCTTATGACGTTTTTGGTCTTAAAGTGGTATTGTTTCATTTTGTTGCCCACAGTGCTGGGGGTTTTGACCTTAATAATATTAAAGGAAAAGAAAATGAGAAATACATCAATTGCTGGTTGCGTCAGGTGGCATGTAGCAAGAAACCCCCAATACCAATGACTTAAGCACACAGAAATATGCTTTCCTCCCAAAACAAGAAATTCAAGGGTCTGCAGTTCAGGGCTATTAAAACAGTCCTGTGAGGTCACCAGTGTCCCAGAACCTTCCATCTTACTGTTTTGTCAGGCGAATGTGGTAGCTGTCTCCCTGTGCTCACAAAACACAACTCCAAGAATTGCAAGTACCATTAAGACAGGAAGATGGAAGGAAAAAGGCAAAGATGTGTCATCTGAGTCGGTCTCTTTTTTTTTTTTTGAGACAGAGCCTCAAACTGTCCCCCTGGGTAGAGTGCTGTGGCATCACAGCTCACAGCAACCTCCAACTCCTGGGCTCAAGCGAGTCTCCTGCCTCCGCCTCCCAAGTAGCTGGGACCACAGGCACCCACCACAACGCCTGACTATGTTTTGGTTGCAGCCATCGTTGTTTGGCGGGCCTGAGCCAGGCTGGATTCGAACCCACCACCTTAGGTGTATGTGACTGGTGCCTTAGCCACTTGAGCCATAGGCGCCGAGCTGAGTCAGTCTCTTAAAAAGAACTTTCTTGGGAAGATCCAAGAGCTCACTGGCCCCTACCATGTGGCACTGCCATGTGCATGGAAGCTCATCGCTATCTTGAACACAGTTGGTTTCCTTTATGAAGTAAAGGGAAGGACAACATTGTGTAGCAAGGATATCATGCAGGCAACTAACACTGTTTCTCCCAGTTTAAAAAAAAAAAAAAATATATATATATATAGTCTTTCCTTCTGGAATCATTGTGGCACGTATTTTATGAGCAGTTAACATCTTGATCAAAGTTCAATCCTGAAAATTTTTCTTCAAGTGTTTTCTTAATGATAATTTAGATAGTTACTATATTTTTGTTTATCCTGTCACCCTTATTATTCTTAAGTTGGATGTGCTTGTTTTCTAATCTACCACATACTGTTGCTTTTTTTTTCATCTATTTGCTTACATCTGTATTTGGGTTTCATTCTCGCATATATCTTCCAGCTCACTAATTCTTTCCTCCGTTGTCTGATTACTGTCTGCTGGCTCTAATGGTATATTCAATAGGTCTACTGTGTCAGGCACTGGTCTAAATATTGGGAGTTCCTCTTTGCTATTCTCCTGATGCCATTCTTTATGATCAGATGATACTTCTTGATAAGAAGTTCTTCTCTTTTCTCTCTCAAAGTAGATTTTCTTCTTTCAATCATGTTCATTGGTGGAGTTCTTCCTTTTTCAGTTCCTTGCCTATTTCCTATAAGCCACTCCCAACAGAATCTTAAAACCTTTTTTTGAGCTCAAAATTTAAAAACTATATTTATGCTACACTTACCGTTTTCCTCAGTAAGACCTGTTTTATTCCTTCTGGTTATTACTACTTCCTGCTCCAGATGTTACCTCTTAGTATTTGGAAGGGAGGAATGCTATTGCTATTTCTGAACCTACCATATTTTGAGAAAATTTAGTTTCTTTTAATGAACAGCCTGTGACCCAGTAGTAACAGGACAGAGAATCTGTCCAGAAGAAAGAGCCTCTTTTGGTTCTCTCCTTTCCTAAGGCTTCATGCACAGGGAAGGGTACCACACTGAGAAGGGCACCCTTCTGGGCGCTGGGATTACAGAGAGGAATAAGCCAACTCCAGGTGACAGAGAATGAAAATGCATTGTGATTTCTGTTAACTGAGAAGTTCTAGGCCAAAGACAAAATTTTGAAACACGAGATTTTGAGTGTTTGCCCCTCTACCCAACACATCCCTCCCCCAACTTTAACTTGAATTATTAACTGCAAAGTGGCTTTTTCTTTTTAAAAATACTTTTTCCATTAAAAAACTCCTAAAATAATACATATACATTTGAATGAATTTTAAAGTCACTCCAGAGTATTTAAGTAACAATCCAGTCTCTTTAGTTCCCCATTCTACTCTACAGAGGCAACCACCACCAAGAGTTGGATGTATATATATCCTTCCAGAATATTTTTTTTTTACCCACAAACATGTAAGTCCAAGGATACTTAAATATATTTCTTCCCACACATACATGGTTCTTTATGTAAAATTATAAACATATTTTCTTTGGCAAATTTTTTTTATACATACAGATGATTCTTTTTAACAACTTTATTGGGAAATCATTCACATACCCTAAAACTCATCTATTTGAAGTGTACAATTCAGTAATTTTTAGTGTATTCATAGGGTTTTGCAACCATCATCACAATCAATTTTAAGACATTTCAAAGTCCCCCAAAGAATACACCCTTTCGTAGTTGCCCTGTGTTATAGTTTGAATATGATTTATCTCCACCAAAATCATGGTGAGGTGGCAGTTTTGAGAGGTGGTGCTTTTAAGAGGTGGTGCTTTTAAGAGGTGGTTAGGTCATTAAGATGGATTAGAGGCAGTCCGTGAGTTACAAACATCCAACTTTTGTACAACTTGCACTTATGAATGGAGGCTATTATAGTAAGTCCTTGAGTTACAAACATCCAACTGACATACTGCTCACACCACACTTATGAACAGAGGCTCTTATAGGCAATATTAAGGCAAAAGGACTTGTTCCAACTTATATACAAATTCAACTTAAGAACACACGTACAGAACCTATCTCATTCATAAACCTACAATGTCTTTTCAAGACTGAGTTCTGGAGGAAATGGATCCGTTCCGGTGAGAGCAGTAGTTATAAAATGAGGCTGCTCTCTTGCTTTGCCCTTTTTGCATGTGCCTGGTTCCCCTCCCTTTTCTCTGCTATGCTTTGCTGTAGCATGAGGCCCTCACCAGAAGCTACTAGCTATGGCCACTCAATCTTGAATTTCCCAGCCTGCAGAACCATAGGAATAAATAAAACTCTTTCTTTTATAAATTATTCAGTCTCAGATATTGTGTTATAGCAACACAAAACTGGCTAAGAGACCCCCTACATCTTCCAGCCATAGGCAACCACTGATCTACTCTCTGTCTTCATATTCCCCTGTTCTGGGCATTCCACGGAATCACGGAATATGTGGCCTTTTGTGACTAACTTCTTTCACTGGGCATCTTTTCAAATCATCCATGCGGTAACATGTGTCAGTTACTTTTTATTGACTCTCCTTTTTGTTGCCAAATATTGCCGTCTATTACATGGATAGACCACATTTTATCTGTCAGTTAATCAGTTGCTAGACATTTGGGTGGTTTCCATTTTTTAGCTATTATGAGTATGCTGTACAATGTTGAGTAAGTGTCCAATTTTTTGTGTAGATATGTTTTCATTTCTCTTGGGTACATATTGGGGTTTGGAATTGCTAGGTCATTCATCTCTGGAAGAACTGCAAAAGTGGCTGTAAGATTTTATTAATACAGTCTCACCCACAGTGTACAAAGGTCCCAAATCCTCTCCAACACTTTTACTGCCTGTCTTGTTAGATGTGAAATAGTATCTTGTTGTGGTTTTGACAAAAGATATTGGACATCTTTTTGTGTGCTTACTGGTCATTCATGTACCTTCTTGAAAAAAGATCTGTTCACATTTGCACTAGAATGTTTATTGCAGCTCAGTTCACAATTGCCAAGGTGCGTAATCAACCCAAATGCCCATCAACCCATGAATGGGTTAACAAACTGTGGTATATGTTAAGCCATAAGAAAAGAAGGAGACTTTTTACATCTTTTGTGTTTACCTAGATGGAGTTGAAACACCTGAGGAAAGTATCACAGGAATGGAAAAAGAAAAAAAATTATCTAGTGTACTCAATATGAAACTGATATATAAACAACTATATGTCCACATGAGAGAAAAACAGAAGTATAGTCTAGTGAGGGGGGTGGGAGAGGAGGGAGAGGGGAGGGAGGGAGGGCTATTGGTGGGATCTCACCCAATGTGCAGAATGTGAGGGTGTTCAGCACCTCCCTGGGTGAAGGGCTCAACTACAACTTGAACTTTATCTTAGAAATGAAAACAGTGTAACCTAAACATTTGTACCCTCGTATCAATCTGAACTTTTTTAAAAAAAGGTCTATTCAGATCTTTTGCCCATTTTTAATTGGGTTATTTCTTTTATTATTGAGTTATAAAAGTGCTTTTCATGTTCTAGATTCAAGCCAGTTGTCAGATACATGTATATGATTCGCAAATATTTTTCCCCTTCTACAGGTTGTCTTTTCACTATCTTATTGGTGCCTTTTGCAGCACAAAAGTTTTTAATTTTGATAAAGTCCAAGGTTATCTATTTTTTTCCTTTGTTGCTTATGCTCATAGTGTCATATTTAAGAAACAATTGCCTAATCTGAGGTCATGAAGATTTGTATATATGTTTTCTTTTGTGAGTTTTATCATTTTGCTCTTCTATTTAGATTATTGACCCATTTTGAGTTAATTTTTGTATATAGTGTGAGATACGGATCTGCCGTGGCCTGAGTGTTTGTCCCCTTTAAAACTCAGGTTGAAATGTAAGTGCCACTGCAGTGGTATGAAGAGAGGCTCGGCCCCCATGGGTGGGATTAATTCTGCTGGCTTTTCTTTCTCTCTGCCCTTCCACCCTGTGATGATGCTCTAAGAAGGCCTTCACAAGATGTCAGCGTCTTGATCTTAGATTTTCTAGCCTCCAGAACTGTGAGAAATAAATTTCCAATCTTTGCAAATTAGGCAGTCTGTGGTATTTTGTTGTGCAACCACAAAATGGACTAAGATAGGGTCCAACTTCATTCTTTAACACTTTGATATCCAATTGTTTCAGCATCATTTGTTGAAAAGATCATCCTTTCCTCCATTGAACTATTTGGCACACTTGTTAAAAATCAATTAACCAGAGAGATGAGGGTTGATTCTGGACTCTCAATGCTATTCCATTGATCTGTGTGTCTACCCTTATGCTACTTCCTTGACAATTATGGTTCTGTGGTAAACTTATAGTAAATCAGGACGTGTAAATGCTCCAACATTGTCTCTCTTTTTCAAGACTATTTTGGCTATCCTGGGTCTCTTAAACTTCATGTGAATTTTCAGATCACCTTATCATTTTCTGCAAAGAAGGCTAGCATTGAATCTTTAGATCAGTTTGGGAAAGATTGCCACCTTAACAATATTAAGTGTTCCAATCTATGAACATGGGATATCTTTCTATTTGTTTAGATCCTTTAACTTCTTTAAGCAACGTTTTATAGTTTTCAGAGTATAGGTTTTGTACTGTTTTGATCATTTCTTCTTAAGTATTTTATACTTTTTAATGCTATTGTAAATGAAATTATTTTAATTCTTTTGAATTATTAATTGCAGATGTACAGAATTAGAATTTTTATATGTTGATTTTGTATCCTCCTGTGACCTTATGCACTGAAGTATCAGTTCTAATAATTTTTAATGGATTCCTTAGGATTTTTTATATAAATGATCATGTCATCTGTGAATAGAGGTAGTTTGAATCCTTCCTTTCTTAACTGGATTCTTTTTCTTTTATTTCATGCCTAGCTAGAACCTCCAGTGCAATGTCGAATAGAAGTGATAGGAGTGGACCTCCTTACTTTATTCCTAATCATTCTTTCACCTTTGAATATGAAATTAGTTTTACATATGGCCTTTATCAGGTTGAGAAAGTTCCCTTCTATGCCTATTTGTTGAGTGTTGTTATTAAAAAGCAATGTGGGATTTTTGCCAAATTCTTTCTCTACATCTATTGAGATGATCATTTGATTTTATTCTTTACACTATTGATATAGTATATTATATTAATTAATTTTTAGATATTAAATCAATCTTGGATTCCTGGGTTAAATCCTACTTGCTCGTGGTATGGTTCTTTTTTTATGTTGCTGCATTCATCTATTTCCTTTTTATCTTCTTGTGATGTCTTTGTCTTGTTTTGACATCAGGATAATACTCTAGACCAGTGTTTTCCAATCTTTTTTTATCTCATGGCACACTTGAAGCTTTAGTTACACTAAAGGAGGGGTCACTTTTTAAACAGGGGGCCAGTTCACTGTCCCTCAGACCATTGGAGGGCTGG
The DNA here is from genome assembly GCA_963574575.1 of Galagoides demidoff. Classification (NCBI taxonomy): domain Eukaryota; kingdom Metazoa; phylum Chordata; class Mammalia; order Primates; family Galagidae; genus Galagoides; species Galagoides demidoff. The sequence goes on from CAUYQV010147295.1 coordinate 29,563, forward strand.
ACTGCAGGCCCTAGGACAAGTTGGTTGCTAAACAGGACAGGCAGTGGCGGCAAAAACACCCGGCAGGCCGGATAAATGTCCTAGGCAGGCTGCATGTGGCCCACAGGCTGTAGTTTGAGGATGCCTGCACTAAAGGTTCACTTAAGTTAATTATTCACTTAATTATTATGCTTAAATTACATTGCTCAAAAAAAGTTTAAAAAAGAATATGCTTACTGTGCTTTGAACTTCTTCCAAAAATAATTTAATTAATGATATTTAAAAGTTTTTGAGGCACACTGATTGAAAATCACTGCTCAAGGCTGGGCTCACTAATACTTCTGGGAGGTGGATTTCTTGAGCTCAGGAGTTCAAGACCAGACTGAGCAAGAGTGAGACCTCATCTCTAAAAATAGCCGGTTGCCATTGGCAGGTGCTTGTAGTCCCAGCTACTAGGGAGGCTGAGGGAAGAAAATCACTGAGCCCAAGTGTTTGAGGTTGCTGTGACCTGTGACACCATGGCACTCTCTGAGGATGACAAAATTAGACTCTGTCTAAAAAGAGAGAGAGAGAGAGAGAGACAAAGGAAGGAAGGAAGGAAAGAAGGAAAGAAAGAAAAGAAAATCACTGCTCTAGACCTACAGAATAAGTTAGGAAGTGTTTGTCTATAGTTCTTCTATCTTTCTGAGATTGCCCAGTATCTACAACTGGGGTACATTCAATAATTTAACTACTCCTCCTATTATACAATGTGTCAGTTGTTTCTAATTATTTGCTAGTATAACAGCTCCACAAAGCATATTTTAATGTTAATATTTGAATTTTAAATTGTAAATATGTATAGGTACTGCCCTATTTTTGAGAATTTTAAAATTTAAATATTCTCTCAACCAATTTGCAAGAAGCTTGTCATTTTCACAGCTAACATGTACTATATTCTTCCCCCTCCTTGGTCCTGTACCAAGAGCTCTAAATACATAATCCTTCACCTGGGAAGTAGGAGTATTATTTCCTCCCCCCACCATTGTGTGGATGAGAAAACTGAAACACAGAGATTAAGTAACTTGGCCAAGGTCACACAGCTAGTGAATGGTAGAACTTTGGTCTCAAACTCTGTTCAGCCATGATTTAGGTTTTGGGTTATGGTGGAGGTGGAAGTTTAGTGTCCAAGATGGTCAGAATTCTACTGAAAACTGAAATAACCAAGGGACCTACCTGGTTCAGTATTTATTTTTGCCATCAGTGGATGTTTTTGTGTTTTATTTGGTGTTACTGATGGATATTTTTTACAGGCTATCGTGAAACAAGGACATGTGGGTGTCTCATTCTGGTTTTGAACAGTGTCTTTTCTCCCTCCTTATCTCCTTAGAACCGCACCCGGCACCCATCCCTATCAGATGTGAAGTTGAGATTGGTTGAGCCAGAATTGACTAAATCACCACAACAGGGCCAACCCAAGAGCAGGAGGTCTGAACCTGGCCCATGGATAGTAATGTGGATGGGAAAATAGTTACGTCTTATGTTAACTAACCTTCAACAAACCTCTGACTGGCTAAGCTTGAGCATTTCCTTCCATAATAAATGTGGGTAACAACCCAGCAGTAGATAAACGGGACCTGTAACTTGTCACCAACAGAAATCACAGATCTATCCCTCCCTTGATGGTTGTGGCAGATACATCATCATTCACTCTCACCACTGCCTCAAAATCCTGATCATTTTTATATCTGACCTTGTTATTTCATGATTTAATGACAAAGCACATATCATGCATTTGTTTCATGATTTAATACCTGTATTTTAATATGGCTGCTTTTGTAATCCTATGCACTTTATTTCATTCATTACAAAAACAACATTATTCTAAGAAGGGATGCATAGGCTCCCCAGACAGCTAAAGGCTTCAGGTAGCAGAAAACAGAAATTGAGAACCAGACCAAGGTTATATAGGCTGACTTTGAAGAAAGACGAAAAGAGAACTTGCCACAGCTGCAATCACCACCCCTCATGATAGGGCGTTAATGCACTTGTAGTGGTTTGAAAATGGACTTGAAACACTCCTGTTGCTCAGTCACTGTGCATAATCTGTTCTTCTCCTGATGATTCAGACCAAGCCTCAGGATATTGCTGTTCATCACTGGGACTGGACATTAGTACAGTCCCTCAGAGCACGGGGGAAGAAGCATGCATTGAGAAAGGTCCTATTTGTAGAGTACCCTTTTTATAGCATAGACTTTGCTGAGTTCCCTCCCTATTCCTTTATCTGTCCTCAGATAGTAATGATGTCCCCTTGACTCTTAATCCGTTGCCTACCCTGGAGATGGTTTCAGCATCTCATGGACTCTTGATTGTAAATGCTGAGTTTGGAATATAGAATACTGGCTCATACTTCCTGTTTAATGTTAACATTAGAAATTGCAACTGACCGGCTTTGGACCAAAGCTTTGGGCTTTATTTGCCCCACAGATGGTAAATTTTTAACAACCAACTCAAAGAAAGAAAGAGCGGGAGGGAGGGAGGGAGGGAGAGAAGGAGGGAAGGAAGAAAGAAAGGAAGGCCCTGATTCACAGCATCCACCTATTTCTGTGGTGTAAATATTCCCACAATGGCTGACTGCAGTATGAACATGAAGTCAATGAAAGAATGTGGACTAAGAAGAAATGTGCACACTCAGTTCTCAGCAGCCTTTACCAGCCAGCACCAGCACATTGCTGTGGGCCTCAGAACATGTGAGAAAATTTCAGTGACTTGTCAACTTTTAAAAATCAGGTTTCTGGGTCAAAATCTAGATTTTGATTCCTCTTGGAAGAAATGGAAAATCTGGCTGTGTCAGGCCCACATTCCTTCATGCCAGCAACCTGCTGGGGAAGATGCTCTCTGTGGGAAGCTCGCTGAGCCCGGCCTCACCCCCCAGGCTGAGTGTCACCTACCTGTCATCTCCAACTTTGACTTCTTTACCGTCCCCTGGTCTAAGTGCTGAGGTTCCTCTCATTTCTTTGAGATATAAGAAACAAATAGAAACAAGTGATCTTATCCCCTGGCTTGTTGTCAGAAAACTCAAGAAAGAGCTGCAGAGTGAGGCCCCATATGATATTAATTTTCAAAAATGGCTTCCAGCTTGACTGTGGGGCAGTCAAGGTTTTCCTGATGGGATGCATGGAGATTTTATTTCATTCTTGTTGATTTCCCTCTAGCCATCCCAAATCAGTAGGCAAAGAGCTTTTCCACATAGGATATTTAATTAATGAGAATCAAACCAAAAAAGCATGATCTCTGTGGCAGGATAAAGGTTTTCCTATGGGAAATTAAGACCCACTAACTGGAAATGGTAAAAAGTGATAAGTTCACAGGAAACTCAGTACAGTAATTAAAAATGTATCAAGTCCTGTACAGTAAGGCAGTTGACACAGCACAGTCAAAGAAAAATAGCATCTCGGAGGTCTTGGAGACTGTTCGTGTTGATTTTGGATAATGCCCAAATGTTTGGGGAAAACACTTAAACCTGGAATATAGAACATGGGGATACCAACCCTGCCAGAGTGTTGTATTATGAATACCTCATTGTTTCTGAGCATTAAGGGATGTTTAAAGGGTATTAGACATTCTGAAACCTGTTCTTGGTGAGGTGCAGTGCTTCTGCAGATGAATTAGGAATGTGAGGTTTAGAAAAAGGACTAAGGGGAGAGTCCTGGAGTTACCAGTGCTAATGGGGGAGAAGAGGGAGTCCGTCAGAAAAATAGTGGTAGGTATGTTAGGAGTTGCATTATGAATGTGCTCAAATATTAGCAAGAGTGTTTTCTTTAAGAATAAAATAATTTTGGAAAGGGAAGCTCCATTGTTAAAGATACTTTTTGTGAACCTTAAGCAGGCAAAATGTTTTTTAATGACTCCTCAGTAAAGAACTCCATGTTGGGCTCGGTGCCTGTGGCTCAATCAGCTAAGGCGCCAGCCACATACACCTAATGTGGCGGGTTCGAATCCCCAGCCCGGGCCCGCCAAACAACAATGATGGCTGCAACCAAAAAAAAAAAAAAAATGGCCGGGCATTGTGACGGGCACCTGTGGTCCCAGCTACTTGGGAGGCGGAGGCAGGAGACTCGCTTGAGCCCAGGAGTTGGAGGTTGCTATGAGCTGTGATGCCATGGCACTCTACCCAGGGCAATAGCTTGAGGCTCCATCTCAAAAAAAAAAAAAGAACTCCATGTTGTTTGGAAGGGCCATCCATACATTCAGGCTCTTCTTTCTAACTATTAATATCAAATGAAGAGAAGAGATCCTGTTTTTTTGAGACAGGGTCTTGGTCAGTCTCCCAGGCTGGAGTACAGTGGTACAGTCATAGCTCACTGCAACCTAGACTTCCTAGCCTCAAGCAATCCTCCCTCCTCAGCCTCCCAAGTGAGTAGCTGGGACTACAGGCACATGCCTCCACGCCTGGCTGGAGAGGGATTTTAATGGATAAGCGTAGTTTAATGGATAAGTGTAGTTTATTAAACACAGATGCAGTAAAGGCATAGTTACAAAGAAAGAACAATACAGAGATTTGCAGGCAGGAGATAAGGAAATATAGGAGACAGAGGTCAAGGAAGCATTTTGAAGCAGTAGGAAGACCCACTAGTGAGTGAGAAGACAGGTGGGTTCCAGAGATATAGGAGACTAGCTTTTTGGGATTGAGTGCTTTCATTTATTTCCCTTTAAAGAAGCATCATGATCTTCAGAAGGGGGTGAGGAAGATGAGACATTCACCACTTCTCAGGCACTAGGTGCTAAATCTCCTCTGGTATGGGGCAGACACTCCAGGTAAGGGCCCCATTACCATCCTTAAAGGTGCAGTGCCAGGCTCTGCACTAAGTGCTGGTTTAATTGCATCATCCTGTTTAATCCTCACAACACTCCAAACAATAATGTCCCCACATCACAGATGAGGAAACTGAGACAGGAAATTTGAGCCTTATCACCCAGCTGGCAAAAGCAGATGAGGCCCAGCTAGCTCAAAAGCCCATGCTTTTCCTAGAAGCCTGCATTGCCTTCACAAGCATCAGATTGTGCTGTGAACGAATTAATTAGTTGAGCGTGATGCCCCCCAAAAAACATACAGAATTGCTTAATTAATTCACAATAATATCAGTGAAGACAGTGAGTTCCATTTCATCTTGATTTTATTCTTCCTTGATGGCTCTTTTTAATAAAAGCTTATTTTGGCTCGGCGCCTGTGGCTCAATCGGCTAAGGCACCAGCCATGTATACCTAAGGTGGCGGGTTCGAATCCCCAGCCCAGGCACGCCAAAACAACAATGATGGCTGCAACCAAAAAATGGCCAGGTGTTGTGGTGGGTGCCTGTGGTGGGCGCCTGTGGTCCCAGCTACTTGGGAGGCTGAGGCAGGAGACTCGCTTGAGCCCAGGAGTTGG